>BQMB01001555.1:122500-126590 GCA_027943415.1 Closterium sp. NIES-67
GTAAGGACCACTGGCCTGCGTCCTCCTAGCACTACCCCCATGCCCGATGTACTAGCAAGACAACGCAAAACCCTCTTAGCGGCAGACCAGTGCTGCGGTCGGTGTCTGCCTGTGGCCACAAAGCGAGCCAGGATGCTGAAAGGGTATGCGAGATCTGGGCGAGTGCAAGTCATCAGGTACATGAGGCAACCCACCAGCTCTGCGTAGGGGCCGCTGGGCTCAACCGACTCCTCAGACACTGGAGCAGAGAGTCTGTGGTCTACAGGCAAAAAGGTGGGCTGTGCAGAGGAGAACTAAAGGCTGAACCTCTGAAGGACCTGGCGCACCAAGTGTGACTGAGTCAGGGTGATGGTGCGCGCTGCTCTGTCCATGGAGATCTGCAAGCCAAGGTAACGGCGCAGTTCTCCAAGGTCAGTGCAGGTGTGTCTCTTCAGCAGCTCTGCCTTCACGGAGGCCAGTGCGTCCCTGTCTGCTGTGGCAAAGACCAGGTCGTCGACGTAAACAAAGATGTAGAACGGAGTCTGGCCAGCACGAACGAAGAGTGAGGGGTCTGCGGAAGACGGAAAGAACTGCAGGTCAGCAAGCGTAGCACGGAGAGTGTCCTGCCACTCACGGGGAGCCTGGCGCAGGCCATAGACGGGGCGCCGCAGGAGCCACTGGGTCCCAGGAGGGAAGGTGCCAGTAAAGCCCTAAGGGCGACGTAGGTAGACATGCTCGTGTTGGCTGCCCTGAAGGAAGGCAGTGGAGAAGTCGAGGGAGTGAAGCTCGTAGTCGCGCTGAGCAGCTAGGTGTAGCAGAACCCGAAGAGTAGTCATCTTCGGGGTCGGAGCGAAGGTCTGGAAGAAGTCCACCCCCTCACGCTGACTGAAGCCTCTAGCCACGTAGCGCGCCTTGAACACAGGCGGCTCTCCAGGAGGGCGCTTCACCTTGAAGAGCCAGCGGCCATCGATTACGTTCACCCCAGGCGAGGGAACTGCGTTGACGAAAGTGCCGGTGGATCTCCAAGATGCCATCTCCTGCTCCATGGCAGCTATCCACTGCGAGGCCCAAGGTCCCGAGGTCGCCTCAGCGTAAGTGCGAGGGGTCGGGATGTTGAAAGCGTCTGGGTCACCCTCAGGGACTAGTAGCATGGAACAGAGATGGGGAGCAGCCTCGGAAAGGAAAGCAAGCTCGAACTGGCGGTCCTCCAGGACGTCACTGCCAAGGGCAGGAGCACCCCCGACAGATGGAGGACAGGCAGGGTCAGAGACCAGAGCGGTGGCGTAGTCAAGGCGGCGGGTAGAGGCGAAGTCAGCGACCGCAGCTACAAGAGCGTCAAGGCACGAGACCGGAACAGACGGGTAGGTAACGAGAGAGGCAAGGACCCGGGGAACAAGAGGACGAGCGGCACGAAGGTAGTCAGACAGTGGGGGGGGTGCAACAACAAGGGAGGACGGAGGAGGCGACAGCAGAAGGGGAGGACGAGACACATGGGAACGAAGCAACATAGGGTGGGAGCGCAAGACAGGGGAGGCAGGCAAGCACGGGAGGGATGGTGAGACCAGACGTGCGACGGAGGAGTCGGGTCAGGAGACAGGGGAGGGGACACATGAGGGGAACGAGGGGGAAGACGGGCCGGGGACGAGTCCGGCGGAGGGAACACAGGGCCGTAGACGGGAAGAGGAGGAGACGGGCGGAGAGGAACAGCCGTAGGGTCAGGGGACGGAAGGCCGAGCAGGCGAAGGGCGGACACCGGCGAGGACTGCTGCTCCGGCGGCACAACGGCTATACCGGGACTGCAAGCTGCTCCTCGGCTACCACCGGCACACTCCACACCAGCACCCCCAGAGTCAGCAAACAGGTGCTGCGACGGCGGCGGCGGCGGCGGCAGCGACACCGACGGCTGTAGTGGTGGCAGAGGCGGTGGAGGAGGGGACTGGGGAGGGGACGTCGGTGGAGGGGCGGCCGGCAAGGACTGCGCAGCAGGGCCACCAGAGTCAGAAGACTCCTCAACCGGGTCCACCGACGGAAGGGGGGTGACGTGGGACACACCAGAGGGGGCGGGACGGGGAGGAGGAGGAGGAGGAGGGGCAGGGACTACCGGGGAAGGAGGGACCAGGAAGAGGGGGGGGGTAACCGGGGGACCACGGTGGGGGAAGCGACGGTAGTAGGAGACGGACTCGTCAAAGGTGACGTCACGAGAGTGAAAGAAGCGGTGAGACGGCGGGTGGTAAAAGTGCCAGTCGGACGCGTCAAGGGGAAAACCGAGGAAGACGCAGGGAAGGGTGCGGGCAGTGAGCTTGTCCGTGCCGGAGGCACGGACGTGAGCAAGGCAGCCCCAGACGTGGAACGCAGACGCGTCACCAGGAGACCCAGTCCAAAGACGAGTCGGCGAAACCTGCGGCTGCTGAGGGTGCGGCCACAAGTTAAGCTGGTGAGAAGCGTAGCGCACAGCGATCGGCCACAGAAAATGGGGTGCACGGGCATGGATCATAGGGTGAACGTCTGGGTGATGCCCTCCGCACGACAAAAGCGACCAAGGACACCTGAGGCAAACTCGCCACCACGGTCGGAGTGAAGACGCAAGACAGGGAGACCGCGGTGGACACGCGCAGAGACAAGCCAGGGGATGAGGGCGCCAGGCACGTCGGCCTTGCGCTCCAGGGGAAAGACTGTGGTGTAACGAGTAAAGTCGTCGACAAGCACAAGGAAGTAGCGCTCGCGACGCGGCCCAGGGACGGGGGCGGGGCCCCAGACGTCCAGGTGCAGGGTCTGCAGCGGCGCGGCGGTAGGGGGAAAAGAGGAGGAGTGAGGGGCACGGCGAAGCCGACCCTCCACACAAGGCGTGCAAGGTGGGGCTGGGGAGGAGGGAAACGCGGGGAGAGAACCTGGGAGACCAAGGACAAGACTGTGCTGGGACATGTGACGCAGACGCGGGAGCGCAGGGTGACCTAGGCGGTGGTGCCAAAGGAGAGTCGGGTGAGTGAGGGACCGACAGGAGCAGGCAGCAGCAACCTAGGTAGACGCAGCCACCTGAGGGAGCGCTCCAGCCGCGGGGGCCACGGTGTCTAGAGTGAACAGGCCGGACACCGGGTCCTGGGGGAACGTGGACAGGGGGGCACCAGTGGCGGCCTCGGTACAGACAGCATACCGCTCGTGACCAGGGAACGTAGTGGTGACGCCAAGGTCCTGGAGGCAGCAGACACCAACTACGTTCCTGTAGAACGAGGGGATATGCAGACCTGTGAGAGTGCCCGAAGGAACCGCCGGACAGGGAAGGGTGGTGGAACTGCGGGCGACTACCGGACCGCCGGAGGGGTCAGCAAGAGAAACGGCAGCAGGAACAGGAAGCGGCATCACGGTGGTGGAGTCGCGGAAGAAACACCGGGAAGCGCCAGAGTCCAAGGTGAAGGAAAGCGAAGCAGAGGCGTCTGGCGACGGAACGACGGCGGAAGCACCAAGACTACACAAAGCAGGGGATCCTACGCCTGACGCAGCAGGGGAGGCTAAGCTAGGCACACCTACACTAGCCGACAGTGGGTAATAGGTGGGAAGCACACTAGAGTCATCAGCATACATCACATGCAAAGCAGAAACAATGGCATCCATGTCCATGTCAAAAATCTGAATCTTACGACTAAGCAAACTGTGCCAGTCCGGGAGGTCTGGCGACGGGCCGAAGCGCTGACAAAACAGGTCGGTGAGGCGACGAAAACAACGGGGAGTGGAGTGACCGATCTTACCGCAAACGAAGCCGCGGCGAGGACCGGTCTGGATCTGGTACTGACAACGCACGCCTCCAGAACCACCACTCGGCACACCACTACGCGCCCGACCACCGCCAACGCCGGGCCACCCGGGCGGGAGTACACTCGGCTGCCTCGTCTGCGGCAGCTGCTGCGGCTGCTGCAAAGGCTGCGGCTGCTGCGACTGCGGCGGCTGCTGCGGCTGCTGCTGCTGCTGCGACTGCAGGGGCGGCGGCTCAGTTGGACTGGGCAGGGTCCCCTCGTCCGCTCCAGCACCAGACGACCCGTCTCCACCACCACCCCCTCCCGCACCCCCGCCTCCTCCGCCGGCCCAACCTTGGGGCGGCGGACCTTCCCGAACTAAC
>BQMB01001556.1:0-106510 GCA_027943415.1 Closterium sp. NIES-67
CAAGGTTGGGGGATTCATCAAGATAGGGAGAATTGAGCAAGGAAGGGGTGATTAAGCAAAGTAGGGTTGACTCAGAAAGGTAGGGTGATTAAGCCAGGTAGGGGTGATTAAGCAAGGTAGGGTTGATAAAATAAGGTAGGGGTAGTTAAGAAAGGAAGGGGAGATTCATCAAGTTTGGGAGAAGTCAACAAGGTAGGGAGATTCAGCAAGGTAGGGATGATTAAGCATCATAGGGATGTTTAATCAAGGTAGGGGTAATTAAGCAACAGGGTGGGAATTCAGCAAGATAGGGAGAAGGTAGGTGTGATTAAGCAAGGAAGGGGGATTCAGCAAGGGAAGGGGGATTCAGCAAGGTATGGGTGATTAAGAAAGGTAGTGGGAATTCAGCAAGGTAGGGGTGATTATGCAAGGTAGGAGTGATTAAGCAACGTAGGAGTGATTAAGCAAAAAAAAGGGTGATTTAGCAAGGTAGGGGTGATCAAGCAAGGTAGGAGTGATTAAACAAGGTAGGGGTGATTGAGAAAGGTAGGGGTGATTAAGCAAGGTAGTTGAAATTATGCAAGGTAGGGAGGATTCAACAAGAGAGGGGAAATTTAGCAAGGTAGGGATGATTATTAGGGGTTATTTATCAAGGAATGGGAGACAAAGCAAGATAAGAGTGCTTAAACAAGGAAGGGGAAATCCAGCAAGGTTGTGGGAATTCAGAAAGGTAGGCGAAATTAAGCAAGGTAGGGAAGATTCAGCAAGATGGAGGGGATTCAGCAAGGTAGGGATGATTAAGCATCCTAGGGATGGCTAATTAAGGTAGAGATGATTAAGAGAGGAAGAGGCTATTTAGAAAGGTAGGGATGATTAAGCATGGTAGGGGTGACTTAGCAAGAGGGTGAGAATTCAGCAAGATAGGTAGAAGATATGGGTGATTAAGCAAGGGAGGGGGGATTCAGCAAGATAGGGGTGATTAAGCAAGAAAAGGGTGATTAAGCAACGTAGGGGTGTTTAAGAAAGGTAGGCATGATTCAGCAAGATATGGGGAATTCAGCAAGGTAGGGATTATTTAGCAAGGTAGGTTGAATTCAGCAAGATAGGGAGAATTCAGCAAGGTAGGGGAGATTCAGCAAGGTAGGGTTGATCCAACAAGGAAGGTGGGATTCAGCAAGGTAGGGATGATTTATTTAGGCAGGGGTGATTCAGAAAGCGAGGGGGGATTCAGCAAGATAAAGAGAACTCAGCAAGGTAGGGGGAGATTCAGCGAGGTAGGGGGGATTCAGGATGGGAGGGAGGATTCAGCAAGGTAGTGGGAATTCAGCAAGATAGGGTTGATTAAGCAAGGAATGAGTGATTAAGCAGGGTAGAGGGAATTCAGCAAGGGGGTGGGAATTCTGCAAGGTCGGGGTGATTAATCAAGGCAGGGGTGATAAAGCAAGGCAGGGTGATTCAGCAAGGTAGGGGTGATTATGCAAGGTAGGGGTGATTAAGAAAGGTAGGGATGATTCAGCAAGATAGGGAGAATTGTGCAAGGTAGGGGTGATTAAGCAAGGTCGGGGGATTCACCAAGGTATGGAGAATTCAGCAAGGTTGGGGGTATTCAGTAAGGTAGGTTTGATCCAACAAAGAAGGGGGGATTCAGCAAGGGAGGATTCAGCAAGGGAGGGACGACTAAGCAAGATAGCGGTGATAAATATGTTTGGGGTGATTGAGCAAGGTAGGGTGATTAAGCAAGAATGGGGGAATTCAGCAAGGAAGGGTTGATTAAGCAAGGTAGGTGTTATTCAGCAAGGGAGGGGGGATTCAGAAAGAAAAAGAGAACTCAGCAAGGTAGGGGAGATTCAGCAAGATATGGGGAATTCTGCAATTTTCGGGTGATAATGCAATGTAGGGGTGATTAATAAAGGTATGGGTCATTAGGCAAGGTGGGACTGATTAAACAAGGGAAGGGGAATTCAGCAAGGTAGTGGTATTTCTGCAAGGTAGGGGTGATTAAGCAAGGTAGGGGTGATCCAGCAAGGAAGGGTTCATTAAGCAACGTAGTGGTGATTCCGCAACGTAGGGGAGGAGATTCAGCAAGATAGGGGGAATGGAGCAATTTAGAGGTGATTAAGCAAGGAAGAGGGAATTCAGCAAGGGGTCGGAATGCAGCAACGTAGGGGTGATTTGGCAAGGTAGGGTTGATTCAGCAAAGTAGGGGTGATTTAGCAATAAAGGGGTGATTAAGCAATGTAGTGGTGATTAAGAAAGGAAGGGATAATTCAGCAAGACAGGGAGAATTCAGCAAGATAGGTAGAAGATAGGGGTGATTAAACAAGGGAGGGGGGATTCAGCAAGATAGGGGAGATTGAGAAAGGCTGGGGTGATTAAGCAAGGAAAGGGTGATTAAGCAAGGTAGGGGTGATTAATAAAGGTAGGCATGATTCAGTAAGATAGGGAGAATTCAGCAAGGTAAGGGTTATTTAGCAAGGTAGGTTGGACTCAGCAAGATAGGGAGAATTCATTAAGGTAGGGGGATTCAGCAAGGTAGGGTTGATTCAACAAGGGAGGGGGGATTCAGCAAGGTAGGGGTGATTCAGAAAGGGAGGGGAATTCAGCAAGATAAAGAGAACTCAGCAAGGTAGGGGAGATTCAGCGAGGTAGGGGGGATTCAGGATGGGAGGGGGAATTCAGCAAGATAGGGTTGATTAAGCAAGGAATGAGTGATTAAGCAGGGTAGAGGGAATTCAGCAAGGGGGTGGGAATTCTGCAAGGTCGGGGTGATTAATCAAGGCAGGGGTGATAAAGCAAGGCAGGGGTGATTCAGCAAAGTAGGGGTGATTATGCAAGGCAGGGGTGATTAAGAAAGGTAGGGATGATTCAGCAAGATAGGGAGAATTGTGCAAGGTAGGAGTGATTAAGCAAGGTCGGGGGGATTCACCAAGGTATGGAGAATTCAGCAAGGTTGGGGGTATTCAGTAAGGCAGGTTTGATCCAACAAAGAAGGGGGGATTCAGCAAGGGAGGGACGACTAAGCAAGATAGCGGTGATAAATATGTTTGGGGTGATTAAGCAAGAATGGGGGAATTCAGCAAGGAAGGGTTGATTAAGCAAGGTAGGTGTTATTCAGCAAGGGAGGGGGGATTAAGAAAGAAAAAGAGAACTCAGCAAGGTAGGGGAGATTCAGCAAGATATGGGGAATTCTGCAATTTTCGGGTGATTATGCAATGCCTTTGGACCGGTCTGCCTTTGGACCGGAGTGCTTTTGTACCGGTGTGCTTTTGTACCGGTGTGCTTTTCGACCGGTGTGCTTTTCGACTGGTGTTCTTTTACGACCGGTGAGCTTTTCGACCGGTGTTTTTCTCGACTGGTGTCTTTTTCGACCGGTGTGCTTTTCGATTGGTATGCTATTCAATCGGTGTGCTTTTCGATCGGCGTGCTTTCCGACCGGTATGCTTTTCGACCTTTATGCTCTCCTTCCGTGAGCTTTTCTTCTGGTATGCTTTTCGACCCGTGTGCTTTTCGACCGGTGTGCTTTTCAACCGGTAAGCTTTTCAACTGGTGTGCTTTTCGACCGGAGGGCTTTTTGACCGGTGTGCTTTTTCGACCGGTGTGCTTTTCGACCGGTGAGCTTTTCGACCGGTGTGCTTTTCGACCGGTGTGCTTTTCGACCGGTGAGCTTTTCGACCGGTGTGC
Organism: Closterium sp. NIES-67; assembly: GCA_027943415.1. Lineage (NCBI taxonomy): Eukaryota > Viridiplantae > Streptophyta > Zygnematophyceae > Desmidiales > Closteriaceae > Closterium > Closterium sp. NIES-67. Next base: position 3,661 of record BQMB01001556.1, read on the forward strand.
TTTTCGACCGGTGTGCTTTTCGATCGGTGTGCTTTTCGACCGGTGTGCTTTTCGACCGGTGTGCTTTTCGGCCGGTGTGCTTTTCGGCCGTGGTGCTTTGACCGGGGTGCTTTTCGACCGGTGTGTTTTTCGACCGGTGAGCTTTTCGACTGGTGTGCTTTTCGACCCGTGAGCTTTTTGACCGTTGAGCTTATCAACCGGTGTGCTTTTTTTACCGGTGTGCTTTTCGACCGGGGGGCTAATCGACCGGTGTGCTTTTGGACCGGTGTGCTTTTCGACCGGTGTTCTTTTTGACCAGTGTGCATTTCGACCGGCGTGCTTTTGGACCGGTGTGCTTTTCGCCTAGTGTGCATTTCGACCGGTGCGCTTTTCGACCGGTATGCTTTCGACCGGTGTGCTTTTCGACCAGTGTGCTTTCGATCGGTGTGCTTTTCGACCGGTGAGGTTTTTGACCGGTGAGGTTTTCGACCGGTGAGCTTTTCGACCGGTGTTCTTTTTGATCCGAATGCTTTTCGACCGGTGTGCTTTTGGACCGGTGTGCTTTTGGACCGGTGTGCTTTTCAACTGGTGTGCTTTTCGAATGGTTTGCTTTTCGACCGGTGTACTCTTCGATTGGTGTGCTTTTGGACCGGTGTGCTTTCGAGCGGTGTGCTTTTCGACTGGTGAGGTTTTCGATCGGTTAGGTTTTCGACCAGCTCTTCGACCGATGTTCTTTTCGACCGGTGTGCTTTTCGACCAGTGTGCTTTTCGACTGGTGAGCTTTTTACGACCGTAGTGCTTTTCGATGGGTGTGCTTTTCGACCGGTGTGCTTTTCGCCCTATGTGCTTTTCGACCGGTGTGCCTTTCGACCAGTGTGCTTTTTCGACCGGTGTGCCTTTGGACCGGTGTGCCTATTGTACTGGTGTGCTATTGTACCGGTGTTCTTTTCGAACAGTGTGCTTTTCGACCGGTGAGCGTTTTGACCGGTGTGCTTTTCGGCCAGTGTGCTTTTCAACCGGTGTGCTTTTCTAACGGTGTGCTTTTCGACGGGTGTGCTTTTCGACCGGTGTGCTTTTGGACAGGTGAGGTTTTCGACCGGTGAGCTTTTCGACCAGTGTGCTTTTCGACCGGTGTGCATTTCGACTGGTGTGCTTTTTGACCCATCTGCTTTTGGACTGGTGTGCTTTTCAACTGGTGTGCTTTTCCACCAGTGTGCTTTTCGACCGGGGTTCTTTCGTCCGGGGTGCATTTTGAGCGGTTGCAGATGACCTCGAGCACGAGGGGCAGTCGTTGCTCGGAGTACCCAAAGATAGTTTCATTGATTGGGTCATAGGGTACATCCCAATATTCCGTACACACCTTTGTGTTGCTGTCTACTCCTGAGCTGGCAGCTGGCCGAGGCTGCTTGGAGAACGGCTCTTCTCCAGGGCCCGGAGTTTCCCTGACGACTGTGCGCGTCACTGATGCCGAAGAACTGGATGCATCCGTAGGAGGAGTTCGGGGTTTGTGCAGCTTCTTGTAGACCCCCAGCTTCCTCTTGAGCTGCTTCAGCTCCACCGACGTCTTCCCTGGGGAGCGGGTAGTCGTTGTGGGCTGGTGTCGGGAGAGGACGTTGACTCCGTGGAAAGGTCGGCTTCTTTCCACACTCCTTAGTTTGGTCCCCAGGTTGTCCGGTACCGGTATAATCTCCACAGCTGTCTGCTTCTTTTGGAGTCCCTCCCGAAATTTCTCCAAGGCTCTAGCCCCTCGAACATCATAAGTTTTCATTAAAGCATCTTTATAAGATAGCTTTAACGAATTCTTATAATTTCTTGGGTCTTCAAGGAGTTTCCCTGTCTCGGCAGAGTCTTTTTTCGCGGAGTCGTATTTTTTCCTCGGCGATTTTCCCTGGCGAAGACTGGTCGTGGGGTGGAGATTTTCCCCCATCATTTCCTCCTTCTCGCGTCGAATCATCTTCGTCGAAGTTGATTTTCCCGGAATCCCGCGGCCGCTTTCGGATTTTTTATTTTCGCCAGCTAGATCCGCAATCACTGGCGACTCCCGTTTTTTGTCTTCTGATTGGCCGAAAGATTTTCGCCACTGTTGCGTGCCCGATACTCTGCGCGTGCGGCCTTCATTTTGTTGCAGTCGAAGATTCGGTGGCCCGGCACCCCGCAAAAATCACACGTGTAGTTGGTGTTTTTCGGACGTGGCCGCCCCTCGAATCTGTCAACTTCCATCGGTCGGCGAACGTGGGGTGAGCCGAGCGGTCGCCCTGTCGTGTAATGCCGACGTGCGTCCGTCGTGTTCCGGCGTTGACCATGTCGAAGCGCTCCGCTGCCGAAACGACGTCACTGTAGCTCGCGTAGTTTGACGCTGCGACTTGTCGTTTGACTTCGGTCTTCAGCCCGACGAGGTACGATTGTACTTTTTCCCCTTCGGTCAGGTCGGGAATGCGGTTATAAAATTCCTCCATCTTCTGCGTGTACTGCGCTACACTCCCGAACTGTCGGTGTCGATGAATTTTTTCCCGGGCAAGGAAACTGGAATTTATCGGTTCGAAGCGTCTCAGCAGGTCTGCGCGGAACTGCTGCCACGTGGCTTCACCGTGGATGAAAGTACTGTTGCCGCCAATCCACTCGAGTGCCGGCCCTCGCATTAGTGTCGCCGCGAGTCGTACACGTTGACCGTCCCAGACTGGCGAGCTCCATCCGACGGCTGCGAAGTAGATCTCCATCCCGGCGATCCATTTGCGGGCGTCGGAGTTTCGATCGCTCGGATCGAACGGCTCAGGTGGGCGCGGTTTCGGAGCCTCGAGAAACTGCTGCGACTGCTGCGTCGTCGCCGTTGTCGTCTCGTGCTGCGCTCCGGCGAGTCGAGTTACTCGCTCGAACTGGTTTCGCCACGCTTCGCGATCCGCTCGCATTTCCTCCTGAAGGGCTGCGATGCGCGCGAAGAGCTGCTGGGTAACCTCGGCGTTGTCGAAGGTTGCCATCCTGTTCAAAACACGCATGGAGGGGTAATTCGAAAATCGCGGAGCTGGTGCTTACCAGAATCGGCGTCGAATTGGTCGCCCCCGGCGGTTTTTCGAGGCTGGACCCCCGCTGCTGCTGCTTAGCTGAGCGCGGTCGAGTGAGAAAAGCTCTGATTACCAAGTGTCACAGGATCGAATGTGTCGAGGAAAGGTCATTATCGATCAGTACAAGGCGCTTTTATACTTCCAAAGTACATCAGGTAACCAGGTTTATCTTATCCTAAGGGAATAGACCCTTCTAGAAGATAGAATCACCCTGCGTATAGCCACGCGAGGCTATTGGCTTTAAGGGATTACGGCAGGATTACGCTAGATAGAGCGCACCAATACATCCCAAGCCTGGTCGGTGATATAATGATAATAGCTGGATAACAAATGAGATGCGGTAAAAAGAGAAATGGAAGGAAAAGGAAATAGGGAAAAAGCCAAGTGGTGTAACGGGGTCGTACTCTCACACCTACCCTGCTCAATTCTCCCAATCTTGCTGAATCATTCCTACCTTTCTTAATCACCCCTGCCTTGCATAATCACCCCTTCCTTGCTGAATCACACCTGCCTTGCTTTATCACCCCTGCCTTGATTAATCACCCCTACCATGCAGAATTCTCACCCCCTTACTGAATTCCCTCTACCCTGCTTAATCACCCCTTCCTTGCATAATCACCCCTACCTTGCTGAATCCCCCCTCCCTTGTTGAATCAACCCTACCTTGCTGAATCCCCCCTACCTTAATGAATTCTCCCTATCTTGCTGAGTCCAACCTACCTTGCTAAATAACCCCTACCTTGCTGAATTCTCCCTATCTTACTGAATCATGCCTACCTTTATTAATCACCCCTACCTTGCTTAATCACCCTTTCCTTGCTTAATCACCCCAGCCTTTCTCAATCACCCCTATCTTGCTGAATCCCCCCTCCCTTGATTAATCACCCCTATCTTCTACCTATCTTGCTGAATTCTCCCTGTCTTGCTGAATCATCCCTCCCTTTCTTAATCACCCCTACATTGCTTAATCACCCCTTTATTGCTAAATCACCCCTACTTTGCTGAATCACCCCTACCTTGCCAAATCACCCCTACATTGCTGCATTCCGACCCCCTTGCTGAATTCCCTCTTCCTTGCTTAATCACCTCTAAATTGCTCCATTCCCCCTGTCTTGCTGAATCTCCTCCCCTACGTTGCGGAATCACCACTACGTTGCTTAATAAACCTTTCCTTGCTGGATCACCCCTACCTTGCTTAATCACCCCTACCTTGCTTTATCACCCTTTCCTTGCTTAATCACCCCAGCCTTTCTCAATCACCCCTATCTAGCTGAATCCCCCCTCCCTTGTTTAATCACCCCTATCTTCTACCTATCTTGCTGAATTCTCACCCTCTTGCTCAATAGCCCATACCATGCTTAATCATCCCTACCTTCCTGAATAACCTCTACCTTGCTTTATCATCCCTACCTTGCTGAATCCCCCCCATCTTGCTGAATCTTCCCTACCTTACTTAATTTCGCTTACCTTGCTGAATTCCCACAACCTTGCCGGATTTCCCCTACCTTGTTTAAGCACTCGTATCTTGCTTAGTCTCCCATTCCTTGATTAAAAACCCCTAATAATCATCCCTACCTTGCTAAATTCTTCCTCTCTTGCTGAATCCTCCCTATCTTGCTTAATTTCAACTACCTTGCTTAATCACCCCTACCTTGCTTAATCACCCCTACCTTGCTCAATCATCCCTACCTTTATTAATCACCCCTACCTTGCTTAATCAAACATATCTTGCTGAATCCCCCCTTCCTTGTTGAATGAACCCTACCTTGCTGAATCCCCCCTTCCTTGCTGAGTTCTCCCTATCTTGCAGAATCCCCCATACCTTGCTTTGTTACCCTTATATTGCTCAATTCTCACCATCTTGCTGAATCATCCCTATCTTTCCTAATCCCCACTACCTTGATTAATCACCCCTACCTTGCTGAATTCATTCCTCCCTTTCTTAATCACCCCTACCTTGATTTGTCATTCCTACTTTGCTAATTCAGCCCTACCTTGCTAAATCAGCCATACCTTGCTAAATAACCCCTACCTTGCTTAATCACCCCTACCTTGCTGAATTCCCACTACCTTGCTTAATCACCCATACTTTGCCGAATCCCCACTTGCTTGCTTAATCACCCCTACCTTCTCCCTATCTTGCTGAATTTCCACCCTCTTTCTCAGTCACCTCTACCTTTATGAATTCTCCCTATCTTGCTGAATCATCCCTCCCTTTCTTAATCACCCCTACCTTGCAAAGTTGTCACTATTGAACTTGTCAAGGCCAAACACTCTCGGCTCATCCCTAGAGGGGCCAAGGCTAGGTTGCACCGTAGCAGTGGGTGGATCTTGGTGTTGGCCTTGTACTTGGGCATCGTCTCTGCCTCCAGCACCTCTTCCACTCCCTTCCCCAGATCTAGGCATGGTTGAAATGACTCCAAGGGGCTCTGATACCACTTGTTATAATCACAATAGGCTCAGATGTGCCTAAATTGGAGAGAGTGCACAGTCGGATTTCCGTCAGACGGCTTCAAATACGGATAGCGAGATGATCTGTATCTTAAACGGTGATCTCTAAGTTGGGTCTGGAGCGCGTTGCTGTTTCCTATCAGCAGCAAGTTGAATCATGAAATTCCATGAAGAGTTGACGACGCTATGGCGGTTTGACTGGTAAGAGGTATAGCAGCAAAGTAAAAACTTAGCAAGAAGAATCGAGATAAAAATGGTTCTCAGCCTCTACAAGCCCCACGAGCCAAGGTCCAGGTTGGTGGTACACCACCACAGAGTACCCAACCACAAAGAGACTCAAAATATACTTAACAAGGGGCTGGACCAAGTGAAATGTAACACTACATGAAGTAGCATTAATATTTTTCACTATTCAAATATTTATACACTTCCCTTGGGCTTGAAATCTTGAGCTCTTGGTCTTGATTCTGCAAGATAAATTCAACTTCAGTTGATGAGGGATTGCTGCACACACCTACAATGTGATGGACACTAAACACTCGACAAAATGGAAAAACACATGCGACACGCAAACGACGACTTGACATGCGAGTTGTGAAAACTTGATAATGTCTTGACCGACACAAACCACATTTTGATACACCATTCAAACACACCGGTCATAAAGCACACTGGTCGAAAGGCACACCGGTCGAAAAGCACACCCGTCGAAAAGCACACCGGTCGTAAAAGCTCACCAGTCGAGAAGCACACCAGTCGAAAAGCACACTGGTCGAAAAGAACACCTGTCGAAAAGCTCACCGGTCGAAAACCTCACCGGTCGAAAACCTCACCAGTCGAAAAGCACACCGGTCGAAAAGAACACCGGTCGAAAAGATCACCGCTCGGAAGCACACGGGTCCAAAAGCACACCGGTTGAAAAGCATACAAGTCGAAAAGCATACAAGTCGAAAAGCACACCGGTCGAAAAGCACACCGTTCGAAAAGCACACCGGTCGTAAAGCACACCAGTCGAAAAGCACACCGGTCGAAAAGCACACCGGTCCAAAAGCACACAGGTCAAAAAGCACACCGGTCGAAATGCACACCGGTCGAAAACCTCACCGGTCGAAAAGCTCACCGGGTGAAAACCTCACCGGTCGAAAACCTCACCAGTCGAAAAGCACACCGGTCGAAAAGGTCACCGGTCGAAAAGATCACCGCTCGGAAGCACACAGGTCCAAAAGCACACCGGTCAAAAAGCATACAGGTTGAAAAGGACACCGGTCGAAAAGCACACCGTTCGAAAAGCACACAAGTCGTAAAGCACACCAGTCGAAAAAGCACACCGGTTGAAAAGGACACCGGTCCAAAAGCACACGGATCAAAAAGCACACCGGTCGAAATGCACACTGGTCGAAAAGAACACCGTTCGAAAAGCTCACCGGTCGAAAACCTCACCGGTCGAAACCCTCACCGGTCGAAAACCTCACCGGTCGAAAACCTCACCTGTCGAAAAGCACACAGATCAATAAGCACACCCGTCAAAAAGCACACCGTTTGAAAATCACACTGGTCGTAAAGCACACCGGTCGAAAAGCACATCGGTCGAAAAGCACACCGGTACAATAGCACACCCGTACAATAGGCACACCGGTCGAAAAGCACAGAGGTTGAAAAGCACACCGGTCGAAAAGCACACAGGTCGAAAAGCACACCAGTCGAAAAGCACAACGGTCGAAAAGCACACCGGTCGAAAGCACACCAATCCAAAAGCACACCGGTCATAAAGCACACAGGTCGAAAAGCACACCCGTCAAAAAGCACACCGGTCGTAAAAGCTCACCGGTCGAAAAGCACACCGGTCGAAAAGCACACCGGTCGAAAAGAACACCGTTCGAAAAGCTCACCAGTCAAAAAGCACACCGCTCGAAAGCACACCAGTCCAAAAGCACACTGGTCGAAGAGCACACATGTCGAAAAGCACACCAGTTGAAAAGCACACTGGTCGAAAAGCACACCCATCGAAAAGCACACAGGTCGAAAAGCACACCAGTTGAGAAGCTCACCGATTGAAAGCACCCAGGTTGAACAGCACACCGGTCGAATAGCACACCGGACAAAAAACATACCTGTCAAAAAGCACACTGGTCGAAAAGCACACAGATCGAAAAGCACACCGGTCAAAAAGCACACCGGTTGAAAAGCACCCCAGTTGAAAAGCACACCGGTCGAAACGCACACCGGTCGAAAAGCACACCGGTCGAAAAGCACACCGGTCGAAAAGCACACCGGTCGAGAAGCTCACCGATTGAAAGCACCCCGGTTGAAAAGCACACCGGTCGAAAAGCACAATGGACGGAAGCCCACTAGTCTGAAAGCACACCAGTCGAAATTCACACCGGTCGAAAGCACACTAGTTTGAAAGCACACTGGGCGAAAGCACATTGATTGAAAAGCACACCCGTCGAAAGCACACCCGATCGAAAAGCACACCTGCTGAAAAGCACACCGGTTGAAAAGCACACCCGTCAAAAAGCACACCAGTCGAAAGGCACACAGTTTGAAAGCACACCGGTCCAAAAGCCACACCGGTCAAAATGCACCCCGGTCGAAAGAACCCCGGTCGAAAAGCACACTGGTGGAAAAGCACACCAGTTGAAAAGCACACCAGTCAAAAAGCAGATCGGTCGAAAAGCACACCGGTCGAAAAGCACACTGGTCGAAAAGCTCACCGGTAGAAAACCTCACCAGTCGAAAACCTCACCTGTCCAAAAGCACACCGGTCGAAAAGCACACCCGTCGAAAAGCACACCGTTAGAAAAGCACACCCGTTGAAAAGCACACCGGTCGGAAAAGCACACCGGTGGAAACGCTCACCGGTCGAAAAGCACACCGTTTGAAAAGCACACCAGTACAATAGCACACCAGTACAATAGGCACACCGGTCCCAAAGGCACACCGGTCGAAAAAGCACACTGGTCGAAAGGCACACCGGTCGAAAAGCACATAGGGCGAAAAGCACACCGGTCGAAAAGCACACCCATCTAAAAGCACTACGGTCGTAAAAGCTCACCAGTCGAAAAGCACACTGGTCGAAAAGCACACCGGTCGAAAAGAACATCAGTCGAAGAGCTGGTCGAAAACCTAACCAATCAAAACCTCACCGATCGAAAAGCACACCGCTCGAAAGCACCACGGTCCAAAAGCACACCAGTCGAAGAGTATACAAGCTGAAAAAGTACACCCGGTCGAAAAGCAAACCATTTGAAAAGCACACCAGTCGAAAAGCACACCGGTCAAGAAGCACACCGGTCGGAAAGCACACTTGTTGAAAAAGCACAGCGGTCGAAAAGCACACCGGTCGGAAAGCACACTGGTTGAAAAGCACACCGGTCGAAAAGCAAACCGGTCGAAAAGCACACCCGGTCGAAAAGCACACCGATCGAGAAGCTCACCGATAGAAAGCACCCCGGTTGAAAAGAACACCCGGTCGAAGAGCACACCAGTCGAAAGCACACTAGTCTGAAATTTCACTGGTCGAGAAGCACACAGATTGAAAAAGCACACCCGTCGAAAAGCACACCGTTCGAAAAGCACACCGGTCAAAAAACACTACGGTCGTAAAAGCTCACCAGTCGAAAAGCACACTGGTCGAAAGCACACCGGTCGAAAAGAACATCGGTCGAAGAGCTGGTCAAAAACCTAACCGATCGAAAACCTCACCGGTCGGAAAGCACACCGCTCGAAAGCACACCGGTCCAAAAGCACACCAGTCGAAGAGCACACAAGTCGAAAAGTACACCGGTCGAAAAGCATACCATTCGAAAAGCAAACCAGTCCAAAAGCACACCGGTCCAAAAGCACACCGGTCGAAAAGCACACCGGTCGAAAGCATTCGGGTCGAAAAGAACACCAGTCGAAAAGCTCACCAGTCGAAAACCTCACCGGTCAAAAACCTCACCGGTCGAAAAGCACACGGATCGAAAGCACACTGGTCGAAAAGCACAGCGGTCGAAAAGCAGACCGGTCGAAAAACGCACCGGTCGAAATGCACACTAGGCGAAAAGCACACCAGTCCAAAAAGCAGATGGGTCGAAATGCACACCGGTCAAAAACCACACCGGTCGGAAAGCACACTTGTTGAAAAGCACAGCTGTCGAAAAGCACACCGGTCGGAAAGCACACACGTCGAAAAGCACACCAGTCGAAAGCAAACCGGTCGAAAAGCACACCGGTCGAAAAGCACACTTATCGAGAAGCTCACCGATAGAAAGCACCCCCGCTTGACAAGAACACCGGTCCAAAACACACTAGTCTGAAATTACACCGGTCGAGAAGCACAAAGATCGAAAAGCACACCCGTCGAAAAGCACACCGTTGGAAAAAGCACACCCATCGAAAAGCACTACGGTCGTAAATGCTCACCAGTCGAAAAGCACACTGGTCGAAATGCACACCGGTCGAAAAAACACACCGGTCGAAGAGCTGGTCGAAAACCTAACCGATCGAAAAACCTCACCGGTCGAAAGCACACCGCTCGAAAGCACACCGGTCCAAAAGCACACCAGTCGAAGAGCACACAAGTCGAAAAGTACACCGGTCGAAAAGCACACCATTCGAAAAGCACACCAGTCGAAAAGCACACCGGTCCAAAAGCACACCGGTCCAAAAGCACACCGGTCGAAAAGCATTCGGATCAAAAAGAACACCGGTCGAAAAGCTCACCGGTCGAAAACCTCACCGGTCAAAAACCTCACCGGTCGAAAAGCACACCGATCGAAAGCACACTGGTCGAAAAGCACACCGGTCGAAAAGCATACCAGTCGAAAAGCGCACCGGTCGAAATGCACACTAGGCGAAAAGCACACCGGTCCAAAAGCACACCGATCGAAATGCACACTGGTCGAAAAGCACACCGGTCGAAAAACCTCACCAGTCGAAAACCTCACCGGTCAAAAAGCACACCGGTTGGAAAGCACACTGGTTGGAAAAGCACAGCGGTCGAAAAGCACACCGGTCGGAAAGCACACACGTCGAAAAGCACACCGGTCAAAAAGCCAAACCGGTCGAAAAGCACACCGGTCGAAAAGCACACCGATCGAGAAGCTCCCCGATAGAAAGCACCCCGGTTGAAAAAGCACATCGGTCGAAAAGCAACACCGGTCGAAAGCACACTAGTCTGAAATTACACGGTCGAGAAGCACATAGATCGAAAAGCACACCCGTCGAAAAGCACACCATTCGAAAAGCACACCGGTCGAAATGCACCACCGGTCAAAAAGTACCTGGTCAAAAAGATCCCTGGTCAAAAAGCACACTGGTGGAAAAGCACACTGGTTGATACGCTCACCCGATCGAAAAAGCTCACCAGTCAAATAGCATATTGGGTGGAAAGCACACCGGTTGAAAAGCACACCCGGTCGAAAAGCACACCGGTTGAAAAGCACACCGGTCGAAAAGCACACCGGTCGAAAGGCACACCGGTCAAAAGCACACCGGTCGAAAAGCACACCGGTGGAGAAGCTCACTGATTGAAAGTACCCTGGTTGAAAAGCACATCGTTCGAAAAGCACACAGATCGAAAAGCACAACCCGTCGAAAAGCACACTGATCGAAAAGCACACCGGTGAAAAGACACAGGTCGAAAAGCACACCGGTCGAAAAGCACTCTGGTCGAAAGCACACCGGTCCAAAAGCACACCGGTCGATTAGCCCCCCGGTCGAAAAGCACACCGGTGGAAAAGCACACCGGTTGATAAGCTCAACGGTCGAAAAGCTCACGGGTCGAAAAGCACACCAGTCGAAAAGCTCACCGGTCGAAAAACACACCGGTCGAAAAGCACCCCGGTCAAAAGCACCCCGGTCGAGAAGCTCACCGATTGAAAGCACCCCGGTTGAAAAGCACACCGGTTGAAAAGCACAATGGACGGAAGCCCACTAGTCTGAAAGCACACCGGTCGAAATTCACACCGGTCGAAATTCACACCGGTCGAAAGCACACAAGTTTGAAAGCACACTGGGCGAAAAGCACATTGATTGAAAAGCACACCCGTCGAAAAGCACACCGATTGAAAAGCACCTTGCCTGAAAAGCACACCGGTTGAAAAGCACACCCGTCAAAAAGCACACCAGTCGAAAGGCACACTGTTTGAAAGCACACCGGTCCAAAAGCACACCGCTCGAAATGCACCCCGGTCGAAAGAACCCTGGTCGAAAAACACACTGGTGGAAAAGCACACCAGTTGAAAAGCACACCAGTCCAAAAGCAGATGGGTCAAAAAGCACACCGGTCGAAATGCACACCGGTCGAAAAGCACACTGGTCGAAAAGCTCACCGGTCAAAAACCTCACCAGTCGAAAACCTCACCTGTCCAAAAGCACACCGGTCAAAAAGCACACCCGTCGAAAAGCACACCGTTAGAAAAGCACACTTGTTGAAAAGCACACCAGTCAAAAAGCACACCGGTCGAAACGCTCACCGGTCGAAAAGCACACCGTTCGAAAAGCACACCAGAACAATAGCACACCAGTACAATAGGCACACCGGTCCAAAGGCACACCGGTCGAAAAAGCACACGGGTCGAAAGGCACACCGGTCGAAAAGCACATAGGGCGAAAAGCACACCCATCGAAAAGCACTACGGTCGTAAAAGCTCACCAGTCGAAAAGCACACAGGTCGAAAAGCACACCGGTCGAAAAGAACATCGGTCGAAGAGCTGGTCAAAAACCTAACCGATCGAAAACCTCACCGGTCGAAAAGCACACCGCTCGAAAGCACACCAGTCCAAAAGCACACCAGTCGAAGAGCACACAAGTCGAAAAATACAACGGTCGAAAAGCACACCATTCGAAAAGCACACCAGTCGAAAAGCACACCGGTCCAAAAGCACACCGGTCCAAAAGCACACCGGTCGAAAAGCATTCGGATCAAAAAGAACACCGGTCGAAAAGCTCACCGGTCGAAAACCTCACCGGTCAAAAACCTCACCGGTCGAAAAGCACACCGATCGAAAGCACACTGGTCGAAAAGCACACCGGTCAAAAAGCATACTGGTCGAAAATCGCACCGGTCGAAATGCACACTAGGCGAAAAGCACACCGGTCCAAAAGCACACCGGTCGAAATGCACACTGGTCGAAAAGAACACCGGTCAAAAAGCACACCGGTCCAAAAGCACACCGGTCGATTAGCCCCCCGGTCGAAAAGCACACCGGTGGAAAAGCACACTGGTTGATAAGCTCAACGGTCGAAAAGCTCACGGGTCGAAAAGCACACCGGTCGAAAAGCTCACCGGTCGAAAAACACACCGGTCGAAAAGCACCCCGGTCAAAAGCACCCCGGCCGAAAAGCACACCGGCCGAAAAGCACACCGGTCGAAAAGCACACCAGTCGAAAAGCACACCGGTCGAAAAGCACACCGGTCGAAAAGCTCACCGGTCGAAAAGCACACCGGTCGAAAAGCACACCGGTCGAAAAGCACACCGGTCGAAAAGCACACCGGTCGAAAAGCCCACCGGTCAAAAAGCCCACCGATCGAAAAGCACACCATTTGAAAAGCTCACCGGTTGAAAAGCACATTGGTCGAAAAGCACACTGGTCGAAAAGCATACCAGAAGAAAAGCTCACCGGAAGGAGAGCACAAAGGTCGAAAAGCATACCGGTCGAAAAGCACGCTGATCGAAAAGCACACCGATTGAATAGCATACCAGTCGAAAAGCACACCGGTCGAAAAAGACACCAGTCGAGAAAAACACCGGTCGAAAAGCTCACCGGTCGTAAAAGAACACCGGTCGAAAAGCACACCGGTCGAAAAGCACACCGGTACAAAAGCACACCGGTCCAAAGGCAGACCGGTCCAAAGGCACACCGGTCAAAAGGCACACCGGTCGAAAAGCACATCGGTCGAAAAGCACACCGGTCGAAAAGCACACCGGCCGAAAAGCTGACTCTACCTTGCTTGATCACCCCAATATTGTTCCATTCCCCGACCTCATTGAATCTCCCCTACCTTGCTGATTTCTCTTTATCTTGCTGAATCCCCCTCCCTTTCTGAATCACTCCTACCATTATTAATCATCCCACCCTTGCTGAATTCCCTCTAGGTTGGTTAATCAAGCCTAGCATGTTGAATCACCCCTACATTGCTTTATCACCCCTACCTTGCTGAATTCCCACTACCTTGTTTACTCACTCCTACCTTGATTAATGATCCCTACTCTGATTAATCACCCCAATATTGCTTAATCACCTGAAATTTGCAGAATTCCTGATATCTTGCTGAATTTTCCTAACTTGCAGATTCCCCCCTACCTTGCTTAATTACCCTTACCTTGCTCAATTCTCACTATCTTGCTGTATTCCATCTACCTTGCTTTATCACCCTTTCCTTGCTTAATCACCCCTATATTGCTGAATTCCCACTACCTTGCTTAATCACCCCTAATTTTTTTGAATTCCCCACCCTTTTTGGAATTCCCTCTACCTTGCTTAATCACCCTACCTTTCTAAATAACCCCTACCTTGCTTAATCACCCCTACCTTGCTTAATCACCCCTACGTTGCTGAATTCCCACCCATTCTCTGAATTCCCGCTACCTTGCTTAATCACTTCTATCTTTAGAAATCATCCCTACAATTCTTAATCATCCCTACTTTGCTGAATCTCCACCACCTTGCTGAATCATCCCTACCTTGCTATATTACGCCTACCTTGCTAAATTCCCCCTACCTTGCTGTATTCCCCCTACCTTGTTTAAGCACTCGTATCTTTCTTTGTCTCCCACATATTGATTTATAACCCGTACCTAGCATTAAACACCCCTACCTTGCTGAATCTCCCCTCTCTTTCTGAATCCCCCCTTCTTTGCTGATGTTTACCTATCTCGCTGAATCTCCCCTACCTTGCTGAATTTCCACTACCTTGCTTAATCACGCCTACCTTGCTATATCACCCCTAACTTTCTGAATCCCCCCTTCAATGTCGAATCAACCCTACCTTGCAAACTCCCCATGACCTTGCTGAATTCTCCCCACCTTGCTGAATCATCCCTCCCTTTCTTAATCACCCCTACCTTGCTAAATTCCCTCATCCTTGATTAACCACCCCCACCGTGATTAACCATCCCTACCATGCTTAATCAATCCTACCTTGCTTGATGACCCCTACCTTGATTTATCACCCCTACATAGCCTAATCACCCATATCGTGCCGAATCAACCCTACATTGCTTAATCAACCCTACCTTGCTGAATTCCTCCTTCCTTGCTTAATCACCCCTACCTTGCTCAATCACCCCTACCTTTATTAATCACCCCTACCTTGCTTAATCAACTCTACCTTGCTGAATCCCCCCTTCCTTGTTGAATGAACCCTACCTTGCTGAATCCCCCCTAACTTGCTGAATTCTCCCTATCTTGCAGAATCCCCCATACCTTGCTTAATTACCTTTACATTGCTCAATTCTCACTATCTTACTGAATCATCCCATGTTTCATAATCACCAGTACCTTGCTTAAGCACCCCTACCTTGCTTAATCACCCCTGTCTTGCTTAATCACCCCTACCTTGCAGAATTCCCACCCCCTTGCTGAATTCCCTCTACCTTGCTTTACCACCCCTTCCTTGCTTAATGACCCCTATCTTGCTGAATTACCACTACCTTGCTTTGTCCCATTGCTGTATTCCCTCTAGCTTGCTTGATCACCCCTATCTTGAATAATTATCCCTATGATGTTACCTTGAATAATTATCCCTATGATGCTCCCTACCTTACTGAATCCCCCTCACCTTGCTGAATCATCCCTGCCTTGCTTAATTACGCCTACCTTGCTGAATTCCCACTACCTTGCTGAATACCCCCTACCTTGTTTGAGCACTCGTACCTTGCTTAGTCTCACATACTTTGATTAATAACCCCTTCATAGGATAATCACCCCTACCTTTCTGAATTTTCCCTCTCTTGCTGAATCCCCCTTACCTTGCTGAATTTCCAGTACCTTGCTTTATCACCCCGACCTTGCTCAATCACCCCTAACTGTATTAACCACACCTTACTTGCTCAATCACCCCTATCCTGCTGAATTTCTGCTACCTTCCATAATCACCCCTTCCTTGCTGAATTCTCCTTATCTTGCTGAAACATCCCTACCTTTCTTAATCACCTCTACCTTGGTTAATCACCCCTACCTTGCTATATCACCCCTGACTTGCTTAATCACCTCTAGCTTGCTTAATCACACCTACCTTGCTGAAGTCCCACCATTTTGTTGGATTCCCTCTACCTTGATTGTCCTTACAATGCTTAATCATCCCTTTCTTGCTGAATCCCCCCCACCTTGCTGAATCATCCCTACCTTGATTAATTACGCCTCCCTTGCTGAATCCACCCTACCTTGTTTAAGCACTCCTTCCTTGCTTAGTCTCCCATACCTTGATTAATAACCCCTACCTAGCATTAATCACCCCTACCTAGCATTAATCACCCCTACCTTGCTGAATTCCCCTCTCTTACTGAATCCCCCTACCTTGCTGAATTTTCCCCATCTCACTGAATCTCCCCTACCTTGCAAAATTTCCACTAACTTGCTAAATCACCCCTACCTTGCTAAATCACCCCTACCATGCTTTATCACCCCCATCTTGCTGAATTCCCACCTCCTTGCTGAATTCCCTCTTCCTTGCTCAATCACCCCTACCTTGATTAATCATTCCTACCTTGTTGAGTCACTGCTACATTGCTGAATCCCCCCTAACTTGCCGAATCCCCCCTACCTTGTTGAACCCCCTCTTCCTTGATGAATCATCCCTACCTTGCTTAATCGCCCCTAAATTTCTCCATCCCCCCTATCTCGCTGAATCTAACCTACCTTGCTGAGTTCTCTTACATTGCTGAATCCCCCCTCCCTTTCTGAATTACCCCTTCCTTTTTTTATCGTCCCTATCTTGTTGAATTCCCACTACGTTGCTTAATCAACCCTCTCTTGCTGAATCACCCCTACCTTGATTAATCAACCCTACCTTGCTGAATTCTTCCTTCCTTGCTTAATCACCCATGCCTTTAATAATCTCCCCTACCTTGTATAATCAGCCCTTCCTTAATGAATCCCCCCTTCCTTGTTGAATCATCCCTACCTAGCTGAATCCCCCCTTCCTTGCTAAATTCTCCCTAACTTCCTGAATCCCCCCTACCTTGCTTAATCACGCATACCTTGCTGAGTTATTGTTGTTGTTGCTGCCATACCCTCCATTACGACGGTCTCCATTGAAGTTCATGCTGTCAAATCTTCCTCCTCGCCCTCTGCCCCTTCCACTGCCGTGCCCACGGCCCATGCTTGCCATTCCGGCACCATCGGGACCCGCCAATTCGTGACGGCGGAAATCTTCTTGTAAGATTTCCCGCTTCACGTCTTCGAGTGAGAGGCGGGGCGGATCTCGATTTAGGTTGATGATGAGTGAGGAACATGAGTGTGGAAGTAAGGCCAGCAGCGTGGTCTTCTTTTGAAGGTCACTGTTGTTCAGGTCAGCTCCTTCGAGCCATGTCAACAAGTCAAAGAATTTCTGCACTCCTTCCTCCACCGGTTTGCCTTCGTCAATTCGAAGTGCCACCAATTGCCTTTTCAAAGCCACAGCCACCGTCGCTGTTGCAGGAGCATGTACACCCTTGAGAGCAGCCCATGCCTTTGGTCCCTTTGCTGGTTCACGCTGAAAAGGCTTGATGTGATGGATTTGGCTGCTCCCCAATGCTTGCCCAAGTAGAAGATAGCCATGTGCGCTCTTCTGCACCCACGAGCTCTTCTCCGGGTCATTCTCGGGGCGCTTCTCCGTTCCTTCCATCACCTCCAGCTGATCATAGTGGTCAAAGATGTTCTCCATCTTGAAGGACCACTCAGCAAAGTTGTCACCGTTGAACTTGTCAAGGCCAAACACTCTAGGCTCATCCCTAGAGGGGCCAAGGCTAGGTTGCACCGGAGCAGTGGGTGGATCTTGGTGTTGGCCTTGTACTTGGGCATCGTCTCTACCTCCAGCACCTCTTCCACTCCCTTCCCCAGATCTAGGCATGGTCGAAATGGCTCCAAGGGGCTCTGATACCACTTGTTATAATCACAATAGGCTCAGATGTGCCTAAATTGGAGATAGAGTGCACAGTCGGATTTCTGTCAAACGGCTTCAAATACCGATAACAAGCTGATCTGTATCTCAAACGGTGATCTGTAAGTTGGGTCTGGAGCACGTTGCTATTTCCTATCAGCAGAAAGTTGAGTCATGAAATTTCATGATGATTTGAGGACGCTATGGCGGTTTGACTGGTAGGAGGTATAGCAGCACTGTAGTCTTAGAAGTACAAACTTAGCAAGAAGAATCGAGATTGAGATGGTTCTCAGCCTCTACAAGCCCCACAAGCCAAGGTCCAGGTTGGTGGTACACCACCATAGAGTACCCAACCACGAAGTGACTCAAAACAAACTCAACAAGGGGCTGGACCAAGTGAAATGTAACACTACATGAAGTAGCATTAATATTTTTCACTATTTTAATATTTATCCACTTCCCTTGGGCTTGAAATCTTGAGCTCTTGGTCTTGATTCTGCAAGATAAATTCTTCTTCAGTTGATGAGGGCTTTCTGCACACACCTACAATGCGATGGACACTTCACACTCGACAAAATGGACAAACACATGCGACACGCAAACGACGACTTGACATGCGAGTTGTGAAAACTCGATAATGTCTTGACCGACACAAACCACATTGTGATACACCATTCAAACACACACACAAGCACTAGATAGCAATGGCATAGACTCACAAGTCATTCCATGCCATGCATGTACACACACAAACAAGGAAGACAAGCCGAGTGCAAGCCATAGGATTGCACCAACACCTACCTTGCTAATACCCACCCACTTTCTGAATTCCCTCTTCCTTGCTTAATCACCCCTACCTTGATCAATCACCCCTACCTTGCTGAATCACTGCTACATTGCTGAATCCCCCTAAACCTTGCCGAATCACCCCTACCTTGCTGAGTTCTCTTTATCTTGCTGAGTCCCCCCTTTCTTGCTGAATCACCCCAACATTGCTTAATCATCCCTACCTCGCTGAATTTCCCCTCTCTTGCTGAATCCCCCCTACCTTAATTAATCACCCCTACCTTGCTGAATTCCCCCGATCATGATTAATGACACCTATGATGCTGAACTGCCCCTTCCTTGCTGAAACACCACTAACTTGCTTGATCACCCCTACCTTGCTGAATCCCCCCTTTCTTGCTAAATTACGTCAACCTTGCATAATCACCCCTGACTTGCTGGATTCCCTCTATCTTGCTGAATTCCCACATGATTGCTGAATTCCCCCTACCTTGCTGAATTCCCCCTACCTTGTAAAATCACTCCTTTCTTGCTTGATTACCCCTTTAATGACTAATCACCCCTGCCTTGCTTAATCACCCTTACCTTGCTGAATTACCCCTACCTTGCTTAATTCCTCCCATCTTGTGGAATCGACCCCTTCTTGCATACTCACCGCTACTTTGATGAATTCCCCCTACCTTGCTTAATCAACCTTACCTTGCTTAATCACCCCTACCTTTCTGAGTCACCCCTACCTTGATTTATCACACCTAATTTGCTGGCTTCCCACCCTTTTGCTGAATTCACTCTACGTGGCTTTATTACCCCTTTCTTGATTAATCATCCCTACCTTGCTTAATCATCCCTACCTTGCTGAATCCCCCCTCCCTTGCTGAATCATCCCTACCTTGCTTAACTACGCCTTACCTTTCTGCATTCCCACCACCTTGCTGAATTTCCGCTACCTTGTTTAAGCACTCCTACCTTCCTTAGTCTCCCATACCTTGATTTATAACCCCTACCTAGCATAAGTCACCCCTACCTTGCTGAATTCCCCCTCTCTTGCCGAATCTTCCCTACCTTACTGAGTTTCCACTACCTTGCTTAATCACCCCTACCTTTATTACAAACCCGTACCTTGCTTAATCAACCCTACCTTGCTGAATCCCTTCAACCTTGCTGAATCCCCCCTTCCTAGTTGTATCAACCTTACCTTGTTGAATCCCCCCTACCTAACTGAATTCTCCCCATCTTTCTGAATCCCCGCTACGTTGCTTAATCACCCCTTCCTTGCTTTATCACCCCTACCTTGCTTAATCACCCCTACCTTGCTTAATCACCCCTACCTTGCTTAATCACCCCTACCTTGCTTAATCACCCCTACCTTGCTTAATCACCCCTACCTTGCTTAATCACCCCTACCTTGCTTAATCACCTCACCTTGCTTAATCACCCCTAACTTGCAGAATTCCCACCCCCTTGCTGAATTCCCTCTACCTTGCTTTATCACCGTTATCTTCCTGAATTCTCACTACCTTGCTTAATCATCCATACCTTGCTGAATCCCCCCTACCTTGCTGAACCCCCCGTTCATTGCTTACTCACCCCTACCTTCTCCCTGTCTTGCTGAATCCCCCCTACCTTGTTGAATCACCCCTACCTTGCTTAATCACACCGACCCTGTTGAATTCCCACTACCTTACTGAATTCTCCCTACCTTGTTTAAGCACTCCTACCTTGCTTAATCTTCCCTACCTTGATTAATTACCCCTACCTTAATAACCCCTACCTTGTGGAATTCAACCTCTATTGCTGAATCCCACATACCAGGGAGAATTTCCCCTATCTAGTTGTATCTCCCCTACCTTGGTGAATTTCCATTACCTTGCTCAATCACCCCTACCTTGCTCAATCACCCGTACCTTTACTAATCACCCCTACCTTGCTTACTCACCGCTATCTTGGTGAATCCCCCCTACCTTGCTGAATCCCCCCTTCTTTGTTGAATCACCCCTACCTTGCTGAATCCTCCCTACCTTGCTGAAATCTCCCTATCTTGCTGAACTCCCACTACCTTGCTTAATCACCCCTACCTTGACAAATTCTCCATATCTTGTAAAATCTTTCCTCCCTTTCTTAATTATCCCTACCTTGCTTAATCACCCCTACTTTGATTAATCACCCCTACATTGCTGAATTCCCACTACCTTGCTGAAATCCCCCTTCCTTGTTTAGTCACTTCTACCTTGCTCAATGACCCCTACCTTCAATTATCACCCCAACATTGCCTAATCACCCAAAAAAAAAAAAAAAAAAATCCCCATGTGTTGCTGAATCTCCCCCACGCTTGCTGAGTTTTCTCTATCTTGCTGAATCCCGCCTCCCTTGCTGAATCACCTCTACCTTGCGTAATCAACCCTACCTTGCTGAATACCTCCTTCCTTTCTTAATCACCCCTATCTTGCTCAGTCATCTTACCTTTGTTAATCACGCCTACCTTGCTTAATCATCCCTACCTTGCTTAACCCACCCTAATTTCCTTAATCACCCCTACGTTTCAGAAATCCCACCCCCTTGCTGAATTCCCTCTACATTGCTTAATCACCCCTACCTTGCTTAATCACCCATAACTTGCTGGATTCTCACTACCTTGCTTAATCACCCATACCTTGCTGAATCCCCCCTACCTTGCAGAATCCCCTCTACTTGGTGAAACCCTCCTTCTTTGCTGAATCCCCCCATCCTTGCTTAATCACCCCTACCTTTCTGAAGTCTCCGTATCTTGCTGAATCCCCCCTACCTTGCTGAATCATCCATACCTTGCTTAATCATGGCTATCTTGCTGAATTACCACTACCTTGCTGAATTCCCCCAACCTAGTTTAAGCAATCTCACCTTGCTTAATCTTCCCTAGCTTGATCAAGAACCCCTACCTAGAATTTATCACCCCTACCTTGCTGAATTCCCCCTCTTGCTGAATCCCCCCTACCTTGCTGATTTTCCACTACCTTGCATCATCACCCCTACCTTGCTCAATCACCACTACCTTTATTAAATACCCCTTCCTTGCTTAATCACCCTTGTCTTTCTGAATTCCCCCTGCCTTGCTGAATCATCCCTTCCTTGTTGAATCACCCCTACCTTGCTAAATCCCCCCATAACTTGCTGAATTCTCCCTATCTTGCTGAATCCCTGCTACCTTGCTTAATCACCCCTACCTTGCTGAATTCTCCCAATCTTACTAAACTCCCCCTACTTTTTGGAATCACCCGTACCTTGCTTAATCACCCCTACCTTGCTGAATTCCCACTACCTTGCTGAATTCCCTCTTCCTTGATTAATTACCCCTACCTTGATCAATCAACCCTACGTTGATTAATCACACATACCTTGCATAATTATCCCTACCTTGCTGAATTCTCCCTTTTTTGTGGAATGCCCCCTTCCTTGCATAGTCACCCCTATTTTGATGAATTCCCATTGCCATGCCTAATCACTCCTACCTTGCTTAATCACCCCTTCCTTGCTTAGTCACCCCTATAATTCTGAATCACCCCTACCTTGCTTAAACACCCCTACCTTGCTTAATTCCCACCCTTTTGCTGAATTCCCTCTACCGTGCTCCATCACCCCTACCTTGATTAATCATCTTTACGATGCTTCATCATCCCTACCTTGCTGAATTTCCCCCATTGTGCTGAATCCCCCTTACCTAATTGAATTCTTCCTAACTTGCGGAATCTCCCCTTCCTTGCTTAATCACCCCTACTGTGCTGAATTACCACAACCTTAATTAATCACCCCTACTGTATAAGTTAACCCCACTTTGCTTAATCACCCCTACCTTGCTGAATCCCCCCTTCCTTGCAAAACTTTCCCTACCTTGCTTAATCACCCCTTACTTGCTGAATTCCCTCTATCTTTCTGAATTCCCACTAGGTTGCTGAATTTCCCCTACCTGGTTCAATCACCCCTTCCTTGCTTAATCACACCTACCATGCTGAATTACCCCTACCTTGCTGAATTCTCCCTACCTTGCTGAATTCCCGCCACGTTGCTTAATCACCCGGACCTTGCTGAAATCCCACTACCTTGCTGAATTCCCCCTCCTTTGTTTAATCATTCCTACCTTGCTTAATGACCCATACCCATATTAATCACCCCTACCTTGCTTAATCACCCCTACCTTGCTAAATCACCCCCTCCTTCCTGAATCCCCCCTACCTTGCTGAATTCTCCCTATCTGGCTGAATCATCCTACATTTCTTAATCACCCCTACCTTGCTTAATCACCCCTACCATGCTTAATCACCCCTACCTTGCTGAATTCCAAAAACATTGCTGAATTGCCTCTACCTTGCTTAATCACCCCTATATTGATTTCTCACCCCTACCTAGCTTGATCACCCCTATCTTGATTTATCACCACTACCTTGATTTATCACCACTATCTTGCTGAATCATCCCTACCTTTCTTAATCACCCCTACCTTTCTGGGTTCTCCCTGTCTTGCTGAATCCCCCCTCCCTTTCCGAATCACCCCTACCTTGAAAATCAACCCTACCTTGCTGATCCTTCTTCCTTGTTGAATCTCGCTGAATCTCCCCTACCATGCTGAGATCTCTTCATCTTGCTGAATCCCCCCTCCCTTTCTGAATCTCCCCTACCTTTATCAATCATCCCTACCTTGCTGAATTTCCACTATGATGCTTAGTCAACCCTACCTTGCTGAATCCGCCTTACCTTGCTGGATTCTCCCTATCTTGCTGAATCCCCCCTACCTTGCTTAATCACCCCTACCTTGCTCAATTCTCCCTATCTTGCTGAATCATCTCTACCTTTCTAAATCACCCCTATCTTGATTCATCTCCCCTACCTTTCTATATCACCTTTATCTTGCTGAATTCCCACCCCCTTGCTGAATTCCCTTTACCTTGCTTAATCACCCCTTCCTTGCTATCTTGCTGAATTCCCACTACCTTGCTTACTCACCCCTGCTTTGCTGAAGTACCACCCTTTTGCTGAATTTCGTCTACCTTGCTTAATAACCCCTACATTGATTTGTCATCCCTATGAAGCTTAATCATCACTTCCTTGCTGAATCCCCCCCACCTTGCTGAATCATCCCTACCTTGCATAATGAAGCCTACGTTGCTGAATTCCCACAACCTTGCTGAAGCCCCCCTACCTTGTTTAAGCACTCCTACCTTGCTCAGCCTTGCATACTATGATCAAGAACCCCTCTCTAGCATTAATCACCCCTACCTTTCTGAATTCCCCCTCTCTTGCTGAATCCCCCCTACCTTGCTGAATTTTCCCTATCTTGCTGAATCACCCCTACCTTTATTCATCATCCCTACCTGGCTGAATTCCCACCATGTTGCTTTATCAACCCTAACTTGCTGAATCACCCCTACCTTGCTTAATCATCCCTACCTTGCTGCATTCCCACTATCTTGCTAAATTTCCACTTCCTTTTCTAATCACTCCTACCTTGCGTAATGACCCCTACCTTGATTAATCACCCCTATATTGCTTAGTCACCTGAAAATTGCAGAATTCTCCATATCTTGCTGGATCTACCCTAACTTGCTGAATCCCCTACCTTTATCACCCCTAGCTTGCTGAATTCCACCTCTCTTGCTGAATCCCCACTACCAGGCAGAATTTTCCTTATTTCGTTGCATCTCCCTACCTTGCTGAATTTCCACTACCTTGCTCAATCACCCCTGCCTTGCTCAATCACCCCTACCTTGCTTAATCACCCATATCTTGGTGAATCCCTACTACCTTGCTGAATCCCCCCGTCCTTGTTGAATCATCCCTTCCTTGCTGAATCCCCCCTACCTTGCTGAATTCTCCTTATCTTGCTGAATTCCTGCTACCTTGCTTAATCACCCCTACCTTGACAAATTCTCCCTATCTTGCAAAATCATCCCTCCCTTTCTTAATCATCCCTACCTTGCTTAATCACCCCTACCTTTCTTAATCACCCCTACCTTGCAAAATCACCCCTACCTTGCTCAATCACCACTACCTTTATTAAATACCCCTTCCTTGCTTAATCACCCTTGTCTTACTGAATCCCCCCTTCCTTGCTGAAATCCCCCTTCCTTGTTGAATCACCCCTACCTTGCTAAATCCCCCCTACTTTCCTGAATTCTCCCTATCTTGCCGGATCCCCCCTACCTTGCTGAATTCTCCCTATACTGCTGAGTCCCCCCTACTGTGCCTAAGCACCCCTACCTTGCTGAATCCCCCCTTTCTTGCCAAATTTCCCATACCTTGGTTAATTTCGCCTACCTTGCTGAATTTCCACTACCTTGCTGAATCCCCCCTAGCCTCTTTAAGCACTTCGACATTGCCTAGTCTCCCATACCTTGATTTATAATCCCTACCTAGCATTAATCACCCCTACCTTGCTGAATTCCCCCTCTCTTGCTGAATCCCGCCTACCTTGCTGAATTTTCCCTATCTCGCTGAATCTTCCCTACCTTGCTGAGTTTCCACAACCTTGCTTAATCACTCCAATCTCGCTGAATCTTCCCTACCTTGCTGAATACCCCCTTCCTAGTTGAATCAACCCTCCCTTGCTGAATCAACCCTACGTTGCTGAATTCTCCCTATCTTGCTTAATCTCCGCTACCTTGCTTAATCACCCCTACCTTGCTGAATTCTCCCTGTCTTGCTGAATCATCCCTCCCTTTCTTAATCACCCCTACATTGCTTAATCACCCCTTTATTGCTAAATCACCCCTACTTTGCTGAATCACCCCTACCTTGCCAAATCACCCCTACCTTGTTGCATTCCGACCCCCTTGCTGAATTCCCTCTTCCTTGCTTAATCACCTCTAAATTGCTCCATTCCCCCTATCTTGCTGAATCTCCTCCCCTACGTTGCGGAATCACCACTACGTTGCTTAATGAACCCTTCCTTGCTGGATCACCCCTCCCTTGCATAATCACCCCTACCTTGCAGAAATACCACTACCTTGCTGAATTCCCCTTCCCTTGTTTAATCAGTCCCACCTTGCCTAATGACCCATACCTTTATTAATCACCCCTACATTGCATAATCACCCGAAAATTGCAGAATTCCCCATATCTTGCTGAATCTCCCCTACCTTGCTGAGTTCTCTTTTTCTTTCTGAATCCCCCCTCCCTTGCTGAATAACACCTACCTCGCTTAATCAATCCTTCCTTGCTGAATTCCCCCATTCTTGCTTAATCACCCCTACCTTGCTCAATCACCCCAAACATATTTATCACCGCTATCTTGCTTAGTCGTCCCTCCCTTGCTGAATCCCCCCTTCTTTGTTGGATCAAACCTACCTTACTGAATACCCCCAACCTTGCTGAATTCTCCATACCTTGGTGAATCCCCCCGACCTTGCTTAATCACCCCTACCTTGCACAATTCTCCCTATCTTGCTGAATCATCCCTACCTTTCTTAATCACCCCTACCTTGCATAATCACCCCTACCTTGCTGAATCACCCCTGCCTTGCTTTATCACCCCTGCCTTGATTAATCACCCCGACCTTGCAGAATTCCCACCCCCTTGCTGAATTCCCTCTACCCTGCTTAATCACTCATTCCTTGCTTAATCAACCCTATCTTGCTGAATTCCCACTACCTTGCTGAATCCTCCCTCCCATCCTGAATCCCCCCTACCTCGCTGAATCTCCCCCTACCTTGCTGAGTTCTCTTTATCTTGCTGAATCCCCCCTCGCTTTCTGAATCACCCCTGCCTAAATAAATCATCCCTACCTTGCTGAATCCCACCTTCCTTGTTGGATCAACCCTACCTTGCTGAATCTCCCCTACCTTGCTGAATTCTCCCTATCTTGCTGAATTCAACCTACCTTGCTAAATAATCCCTACCTTGCTGAATTCCCCATATCTTGCTGAATCATGCCTACCTTTCTTAAACACCCCTACGTTGCTTAATCACCCTTTTCTTGCTTAATCACCCCTGCCTTTCTCAATCACCCCTATCTTGCTGAATCCCCCCTCCCTTGTTTAATCACCCATATCTTCTACCTATCTTGCTGAATTCTCACCCTCTTGCTAAGTCACCCCTACCATGCTTAATCATCCCTACCTTTCTAAATAACCTCTTCCTCTCTTAATCATCTCTACCTTAATTAGCCATCCCTAGGATGCTTAATCATCCCTCCCTTGCTGAATCCCCTCCATCTTGCTGAATCTTCCCTACCTTTCTGAATTCCCACAACCTTGCTGGATTTCCCCTTCCTTGTTTAAGCACTCTTATCTTGCTTTGTCTCCCATTCCTTGATAAATAACCCCTAATAATCATCCCTACCTTGCTAAATTTCCCCTCTCTTGTTGAATCCTCCCTACCTTGCATAATTTCAACTACCTTGCTTAATCACCCCTACCTTTCTCAATCACCCCTACCTTGTTTAATCACTCCTACCTTGCTTGATCACCCCTACCTTGCTAAATCACCCTTTTGTTGCTTAATCACTCCTACGTTGCTTAATCACTCCTACCTTGCATAATCACCCCTACCTTGCTGAATTCCCACTACCTTTCTTAATCACCCATACCTTGCTGAATCCCCCTTCCCTTGCTGAATCCCCCCTTCCTTGCTTAATCACACCTACCTTCTCCCTATCTTGCTGAATTCCCACCCTGTTGCTTAATTACCCCTACCTTGATTAAACATCCCTATGATGCTTAATCATCCCTACCTTGCTGAATCCCCCCTACCTTGTTGACTTCTCCCAAACTTGATGAATCTCCCCTTCCTTTCTTAACTACCCCTACCTTATTTTATCAACCCTACCTTGCTTAATCACCCCTACCTGGCTTAATCACCCCTACCTTTCTGAGTCAACCCTACTTTGCTTAATCACCCCTTCCTTGCTCAATTCTCCCTATCTTGATGAATCCCCCCAACCTTGCGGAATTCTCCCTATGTGGCTGAATAATCTCTACCTTTCTCAATCACCCCAATGTTGATTAATCACCCCTACCTTGCTGAATTTCAACCACCTTGCTGCATTGCCTCTACCTTGCATTATCACCCCTGCCTTGAATTATCACCCCTACCTTGCTTCATCACCCCTACCTTGCTGAATCACCCCTACCTTGCTTAATCACCCCTAATTTGCTGAATTCCCACCCTTTGGAAGAATTCCCTCCACCTTGCTTTATCACCCCTACCATAATTAATCAACCCTACCTTCCTTAATCACCCCTACCTTGCAAAATCACCCCCTCCTTGCTGAATCCCCCCTACCTTGCTGACTTCTCCCTATCTAGCTGAATCATCCTACCTTTCTTAATCACCCATAACTTGCTCAATCACCCCTTCCATGCTTAATCACCCCTACCTTGCTGAATTGCCTCTACCTTGCTTAATAACCCTTTATTGATTTGTCACCCCTACCTAGCTTGATCACCCCTATCTTGATTTATCACAACTACATTGTATTATCACCCCTACCTTGCTGAATTCTCCCTTACCTGCTGAATTCCCCCTACCTTGCTTTATCACCCCTAACTTGCTGAATTCTCCCTATCATGTTGAATCATCCATACCTTTCTTAATCACCCCTACCTTGCTGCGTTCTCCCTATCTTGCTGAATCCCCCCTCCCTTTCTGAATCATCCCTACCCTGAAAATCAACCCTACCTTGCTGATTCTTCTTCCTTGTTGAATCTCGCTGAATTTCCCCTACCATGCTGAGATCTCTTCATCTTGCTGAATCCCCCCTCCCTTTCTGAATCTCCCCTACCTTTATCAATCATCCCTACCTTGCTGAATTTCCACTATGATGCTTAGTCAACCCTACCTTGCTGAATCCGCCTTACCTTGCTGGATTCTCCCTATCTTGCTGAATCCCCCCTACCTTGCTTAATCACCCCTAACTTGCTGAATTCTCCCTATCGTGCTGAATCATCCATACCTTTCTTAATCACCCCTACCTTGCTGCGTTCTCCCTATCTTGCTGAATCCCCCCTCCCTTTCTGAATCATCCCTACCTTGAAAATCAACCCTACCTTGCTGATTCTTCTTCCTTGTTGAATCTCGCTGAATCTCCCCTACCGTGCTGAGTTCTCTTCATCTTGCTGAATCCCCCCTCCCTTTCTGAATCTCCCCTACCTTTAGTAATCTTTCCTACCTTGCTGAATTTCCACTACGATGCTTAGTCAACCCTACCTTGCTGAATCCCCCCTACCTTGCTGAATTCTCCATATCTTACTGAATCCCCCCTGCCTTGCTTAATCACCCCTACCTTGCTCAATTCTCCCTATCTTGCTGAATCATCCCTACCTTTCTAAATCACCCCTATCTTGATTCATCTCCCCTACCTTTCTATATCACCTTTATCTTGCTGAATTCCCACCCCCTTGCTGAATTCCCTTTACCTTGCTTAATCACCCCTTCCTTGCTATCTTGCTGAATTCCCACTACCTTGCTTACTCACCCTTGCTTTGCTGAAGTACCACCCTTTTGCTGAATTTCGTCTACCTTGGTTAATATCCCCTACATTGATTTGTCATCCCTATGGAGCTTAATCATCCCTTCCTTGCTGAATCCCCCCCACCTTGCTGAATCATCCCTACCTTGCTGAATTCCCACAACCTTGCTGAATCCACCCTACCTTGTTTAAGCACTCCTACCTTGCTCAGTCTCGCATACTATTATCAAGAACCCCTATCTAGCATTATTCACCCCTACCTTTCTGAATTCCCCCTCTCTTGCTGAATCCCCCCTACCTTGCTGAATTTTCCCTATCTTGTTGAATCTCCCCTACCTTGCTGAATTTCCAGTACCTTGATTAATCACCCCTACCTTGCTTAATCACCCCTACCTTGCTGAATCCCCCCTACCTTGCTGAATTCTCCCAATCTTGCTGAATCCCCGCTACCTTGCTTAATCACCCCTACCTTGCTCACTTATCCCTATCTTGCTGAATCATCCCTACCTTTCTCAATCACGCCTACCTTGATTAATCATACCTACCTTGCTTAATTACCCCTATCTTGCTGAATCCCCCCTGCCTTGCTGAATCCCCCCATCCATGTTGAATCAACCCTACCTTGCTGAATTCCCTCTACCTTGCTGAATTCTCGCTACCTTGCTGAATCCCCGCTACCTCCTTAATCACCCCTACCTTACTGAATTCTCCCTATCTTTCTTATTCATCCCTACCTTGCTGAATCTCCCCTACCTTTCTGAATCACCCCTACCTCAATTATTCATCCCTACCTTGCTGAATTCCCACTACGTTGCTTAATCAACCCTAACTTGCTGAGTCACCCCTATCTTGCTTAATCATCCCTACCTTGCTGCATTCCCACTACCTTGCTCAATTTTCCCTTTGTTTTCTAATCACTCCTACCTTGCATAATGACACCTACCTTCATTAATCACCCCTATATTGCTTAATCTACCCTACCTTGCTGAGTTCTCTCTATCTTGCTGAATCCATCCTCCATTGCTGAATCAACCCTACCTTGCTTAATCAACCCTACCTTGCTCAATCAATCCTACCTTGCAGAATTCCCACCCCCTTGCTGAATTCCCTCTACCTTGCTTTATTACCCCTTTCTTGCTTAATCACCCCTTTCTTGCTGAATCCCCCCTCCCTTGCTGAATATCCCCTTCCTTGGTTAATCAACCCTACCTACTCCCTTTCTTGCTGAATCCCCACTCTCTTTCTTAGTCACCCTTACCTTGATTAATCATCCCTATGATGCTTAATCATTCCTACCTTGCTGAAGTGTCCTTTTCTTGCTGAATCATCCCTCCCTTTCTTAATCACCCCTACCTTGCTTAATCATCCCTACCTTGCTAAATCACTCCTACCTTGCTTAATCACCCCCAACTTACTTAATCACCCCTACCTTTCTGAATTCCCACCCTCTCACTTAATTCCCTCTTCCTGGCCTAGACATCCCTAAATGGATTGATCATCCCTAACTTACAGAGTAACCGTTACATTGCTGAATCCCCCCTTCCTTGCTGAATCATCATAATCACCCCAAAATTGCTCCATTCCCCCTATCTCGTTGAATTTTCCCTTCCTTGCTGAGTTCTCTTTATCTAGCTGAATCCCCCTCCCTTCCTGAATCACCCTACCAATATTAATCATCCCTACCTTGTTGAATTCCCACTACGTTGCTTGATCAAGCCTACCTTGCTGAATCACCCCTACCTTGCTGAATTCTCACTTCCTTGTTTACTCATTCCTACCTTGATTAATGATCCCAACCCTGAATAATCACCCCTATATTGCTTAATTACCCGAAAATTGCAGAATTGCCGATTTCTGCTTAATCCCGCCTCCCTTGCTGAATCACCCCTACCTTGCTTAATCAACCCTACCTTGCTTAATCACCCTTGCCTTGCTGAACACCCCCATCCGTGTTGAATCAACCCTACCTTGCTGAATTCCCCCTACCTTGCTGAATTCTCGCTACCTTGCTGAATCCCCCCTACCTCCTTAATCACCCCTACCTTGCTGAATTCTCCCTATCTTGCTGAGTCATCCCTACCTTGCTGAATCTCCCTACCTTGCTGTGTTCTCTTCACCTTGCTGAATCTCCTCTACCTTTCTGAATATCCCCTACCTTTCTGAATAACCCCTACCTTTATTCATCATCCCTACCTTGCTGAATTACCACTACGTTGCTTAATCAACCCTAACTTGCTGAATCACCCCTACCTTGCTTAATCATCCCTACCTTGCCGCATTCCCACTACCTTGCTCAATTTCCCCTTTACTAATCACTCCTACCATGCATAATGACCCCTACCTTGATTAATCACCCCTATATTGCTTAATCACCAGAAAAATGCAGAATTCCCCTTATCTAGCCGAATCTACCCTACCTTACTGAATCCCCTACCTTAATCACCCATAGTTTGCTGAATTCCACCTCTCTTGCTGAATCCCCCCTACCAGGCAGAATTTTCCCTATCTAGTTGCATCTCCCCTACCTTGCCGAATTTCCACTCCCTTGCTCAATCACCCCTGCCTTGCTCAATCACCCCTGCCTTGCTCAATCACCCCTACCTTGTTTAATCACCCACATCTTGGTGAATCCCCACTACCTTGCTGAATCCACCCTTCCTTGTTGAATCACCCCTACCTTGCTGAATCCCTTCTACCATGCTGAATTCTCCCTATCTTGCTGAATTCCCGCTACCTTGCTTAATCACCCCTACCTTGAGCAATTCTCTATATCTTGCAAAATCATCCCTCCCTTTCTTAATCACCCCTACCTTGCTTAATCATCCCTACCTTGCTAAATCACTCCTACCTTGCTTAATCACCCCCAACTTACTTAATCACCCCTACCTTTCTGAATTCCCACCCTCTCACTTAATTCCCTCTTCCTGGCCTAGACATCCCTAAATGGATTGATCATCCCTAACTTACAGAGTAACCGTTACATTGCTGAATCCCCCCTTCCTTGCTGAATCATAATCATCCTGCCTACCTTGCTGAATTTTCCCTATCTCGCTGAATCTTCCCTACCTTGCTGAGTTTCCACAACCTTGCTTAATCACCCCTACCCTGCTCAATCACCCCTTCCATTATTGTTCACCCGAACCTTGCTGAATTCTCCCTATCTTGCTGAATCATCCCTCCCTTTCTTAATCACCCCTACATTGCGTAATCACTCATTTATTGCTAAATCATCCCTACTTTGCTGAGTCCCCACTACATTGCTGAATCTCGTCTACCTTTTTGGACCCCCCCTTCCTTGCTTAATCACCCCTAAATTGCTCCATTTCCCCTATCTTGCTGAATCTCCTCCCCTACCTTGCGGAATTACCACTACGTTGCCTAATCAACCCTACGTTGCTGAATCACCCCTACCTTGCTTAATCACCCCTACACTGCTGAATTCCCCCTCCCTTGTTTAATCAGCCCTACCTTGCTTAATGAACCATACCTTTATTAATCACCCCTACATTGCATAATCACCCAAAAATTGCATAATTCCCCATATCTTGCTGAATCTCCCTTACCTTGCTGAGTTCTCTCTTTCTTGATCAATCCCCCCTCACTTGCTGAATCACCCCTACCTTGCTTAATCAACCCTTTCTTGCTGAATTCCCCCATTCTTGCTCAATCACCCCAAACATATTTATCACCCCTATCTTGCTTAGTCGTCCCTACCTTGCTGCATCCCCCCTTCCTTGTTGAATCAACTCTACCTTGCTGAATCCCCCCAACCTTGCTCACTTCTCCATATCTTGGTGAATCCCCCCGACCTTGCTTAATCACCCCTACCCTGCACAATTCTCCCAATCTTGCTGAATCATTCCTACCTTTCTTAATCACCCCTGCCTTGCATAATCACCCCTTCCTTGCTGAATCACACCTGCCTTGCTTTATCACCCCTGCCTTGATTAATCACCCCTACCATGCAGAATTCTCACCCCCTTGCTGAATTCCCTCTACCCTGCTTAATCACCCCTTCCTTGCATAATCACCCCTACCTTGCTGAATCCCCCCTCCCTTGTTGAATCAACCCTACCTTGCTGAATCCCCCCTACCTTAATGAATTCTCCCTATCTTGCTGAGTCCAACCTACCTTGCTAAATAACCCCTACCTTGCTGAATTCTCCCTATCTTACTGAATCATGCCTACCTTTATTAATCACCCCTACCTTGCTTAATCACCCTTTCCTTGCTTAATCACCCCAGCCTTTCTCAATCACCCCTATCTTGCTGAATCCCCCCTCCCTTGATTAATCACCCCTATCTTCTACCTATCTTGCTGAATTCTCCCTGTCTTGCTGAATCATCCCTTCCTTTCTTAATCACCCCTACATTGCTTAATCACCCCTTTATTGCTAAATCACCCCTACTTTGCTGAATCACCCCTACCTTGCCAAATCACCCCTACCTTGCTGCATTCCGACCCCCTTGCTGAATTCCCTCTTCCTTGCTTAATCACCTCTAAATTGCTCCATTCCCCCTATCTTGCTGAATCTCCTCCCCTACGTTGCGGAATCACCACTACGTTGCTTAATAAACCCTTCCTTGCTGGATCACCCCTACCTTGCTTAATCACCCCTACCTTGCTTTATCACCCTTTCCTTGCTTAATCACCCCAGCCTTTCTCAATCACCCCTATCTAGCTGAATCCCCCCTCCCTTGTTTAATCACCCCTATCTTCTACCTATCTTGCTGAATTCTCACCCTCTTGCTCAATAACCCATACCATGCTTAATCATCCCTCTCTTCCTATATAACCTCTACCTTGCTTTATCATCCCTACCTTGCTGAATCGCCCCATCTTACTGAATCTTCCCTACCTTACTTAATTTCGCTTACCTTGCTGATTTCCCACAACCTTGCCGGATTTCCCCTACCTTGTTTAAGCACTCGTATCTTGCTTAGTCTCCCATTCCTTGATTAAAAACCCCTAATAATCATCCCTACCTTGCTAAATTCTTCCTCTCTTGCTGAATCCTCCCTATCTTGCTTAATTTCAACTACCTTGCTTAATCACCCCTACCTTGCTTAATCACCCCTACCTTGCTCAATCATCCCTACCTTTATTAATCACCCCTACCTTGCTTAATCAAACATATCTTGCTGAATCCCCCCTTCCTTGTTGAATGAACCCTACCTTGCTGAATCCCCCCTTCCTTGCTGAGTTCTCCCTATCTTGCAGAATCCCCCATACCTTGCTTTGTTACCCTTATATTGCTCAATTCTCACCATCTTGCTGAATCATCCCTATCTTTCCTAATCCCCACTACCTTGATTAATCACCCCTACCTTGCTGAATTCATTCCTCCCTTTCTTAATCACCCCTACCTTGATTTGTCATTCCTACTTTGCTAATTCAGCCCTACCTTGCTAAATCAGCCATACCTTGCTAAATAACCCCTACCTTGCTTAATCACCCCTACCTTGCTGAATTCCCACTACCTTGCTTAATCACCCATACTTTGCCGAATCCCCACTTGCTTGCTTAATCACCCCTACCTTCTCCCTATCTTGCTGAATTTCCACCCTCTTTCTCAGTCACCTCTACCTTTATGAATTCTCCCTATCTTGCTGAATCATCCCTCCCTTTCTTAATCACCCCTACCTTGCAAAGTTGTCACTATTGAACTTGTCAAGGCCAAACACTCTCGGCTCATCCCTAGAGGGGCCAAGGCTAGGTTGCACCGTAGCAGTGGGTGGATCTTGGTGTTGGCCTTGTACTTGGGCATCGTCTCTGCCTCCAGCACCTCTTCCACTCCCTTCCCCAGATCTAGGCATGGTTGAAATGACTCCAAGGGGCTCTGATACCACTTGTTATAATCACAATAGGCTCAGATGTGCCTAAATTGGAGAGAGTGCACAGTCGGATTTCCGTCAGACGGCTTCAAATACGGATAGTGAGATGATCTGTGTCTTAAACGGTGATCTCTAAAATGGGTCTGGAGCGCGTTGCTGTTTCCTATCAGCAGCAAGTTGAATCATGAAATTCCATGAAGAGTTGACGACGCTATGGCGGTTTGACTGGTAAGAGGTATAGCAGCACTGTAGTCTTAGAAGTAAAAACTTAGCAAGAAGAATCGAGATAAAAATGGTTCTCAGCCTCTACAGGCCCCACGAGCCAAGGTCCAGGTTGGTGGTACACCACCACAGAGTACCCAACCACAAAGAGACTCAAAATATACTCAACAAGGGGCTGGACCAAGTGAAATGTAACACTACATGAAGTAGCATTAATATTTTTCACTATTCAAATATTTATACACTTCCCTTGGGCTTGAAATCTTGAGCTCTTGGTCTTGATTCTGCAAGATGAATTCAACTTCAGTTGATGAGGGATTGCTGCACACACCTACAATGTGATGGACACTAAACACTCGACAAAATGGAAAAACACATGCGACACGCAAACGACGACTTGACATGCGAGTTGTGAAAACTTGATAATGTCTTGACCGACACAAACCACATTTTGATACACCATTCAAACACACCGGTCATAAAGCACACTGGTCGAAAGGCACACCGGTCGAAAAGCACACCCGTCGAAAAGCACACCGGTCGTAAAAGCTCACCGGTCGAGAAGCACACCAGTCGAAAAGCACACCGGTCGAAAAGAACACCTGTCGAAAAGCTCACCGGTCGAAAACCTCACCGGTCGAAAACCTCCCCAGTCGAAAAGCACACCGGTCGAAAAGATCACCGGTCGAAAAGATCATCGCTCGGAAGCACACAGGTCCAAAAGCACACCGTTTGAAAAGCACACCGTTTGAAAAGCACAACGGTCGTAAAGCACACCAGTCGAAAAGCACACCGGTCGAAAAGCACACCGGTCCAAAAGCACACGGGTCAAAACGCACACCGGTCGAAATGCACACCGGTCGAAAACCTCACCGGTCGAAAACCTCACCAGTCGAAAAGCACACCGGTCGAAAAGGTCACCGGTCGAAAAGATCACCGCTCGGAAGCACACAGGTCCAAAAGCACACCGGTCAAAAAGCATACAGGTTGAAAAGGACACCGGTCGAAAAGCACACCGTTCGAAAAGCACACAAGTCGTAAAGCACACCAGTCGAAAAAGCACACCGGTTGAAAAGGACACCGGTCCAAAAGCACACGGGTCAAAAAGCACACCAGTCGAAAAGCACACTGGTCGAAAAGAACACCGGTCGAAAAGCTCACCGGTCGAAAACCTCACCGGTCGAAAACCTCACCGGTCGAAAACCTCACCGGTCGAAAACCTCACCTGTCGAAAAGCACACAGATCAAAAAGCACACCTGTCAAAAAGCACACCGTTTGAAAATCACACTGGCCGTAAAGCACACCGGTCGAAAGGCACATCGGTCGAAAAGCACACCGGTACAATAGCACACCCGTACAATAGGCACACTGGTCGAAAAGCACACCGGTCGAAAAGCACACCGGTCGAAAAGCACACCGGTCGAAAAGCACACAGGTCGAAACGCACACCAGTCGAAAAGCACACCGGTCGGAAAGCACACCGGTCGAAAGCACACCAATCCAAAAGCACACCGGTCATAAAGCACACAAGTTGAAAAGCACACCCGTCAAAAAGCACACTGGTCGTAAAAGCTCACCGGTCGAAAAGCACACCGGTCGAAAAGCACACCGGTCGAAAAGCACACCGGTCGAAAAGAACACCGTTCGAAAAGCTCACCGGTCGAAAAGCACACCGCTCGAAAGCACACCAGTCCAAAAGCACACTGGTCGAAGAGCACACATGTCGAAAAGCACACCGGTCGAAAAGCACACCGGTTGAGAAGCTCACCGATTGAAAGCACCCCGGTTGAACTGCACACCGGTCGAATAGCACACCGGACAAAAAACATACCTGTCAAAAAGCACACTGGTCGAAAAGCACACAGATCGAAAAGCACACCGGTCAAAAAGCACACCGGTTGAAAAGCACCCCAGTTGAAAAGCACACCGTTCGAAAAGCACACCGGTCAAAACGCACACCGGTCGAAAAGCACACCGGTCGAAAAGCACACCGGTCGAAAAGCACACCGGTGGAGAAGCTCACCGATTGAAAGCACCCCGCTTGAAAAGCACACCGGTCGAAAAGCACAATGGACGGAAGCCCACTAGTCTGAAAGCACACCGGTCGAAATTCACACCGGTCAAAATTCCCACCGGTCGAAAGCACACAAGTTTGAAAGCACACTGGGCGAAAAGCACATTGATTGAAAAGCACACCCGTCGAAAAGCACACCGATCGAAAAGCACACCAGCTGAAAATCACACCGGTTGAAAAGCACACCCGTCAAAAAGCACACCAGTCGAAAGGCACACTGTTTGAAAGCAGACCGGTCCAAAAGCACACTGGTCAAAAAGCATACAGGTTGAAAAGGACACCGGTCGAAAAGCGCACCGTTCGAAAAGCACACAAGTCGTAAAGCACACCAGTCGAAAAAGCACACCGGTTGAAAAGGACACCGGTCCAAAAGCACACGGGTCAAAAAGCACACCGGTCGAAATGCACACTGGTCGAAAAGAACACCGGTCGAAAAGCTCACCGGTCGAAAACCTCACCGGTCGAAAACCTCACCGGTCGAAAACCTCACCGGTCGAAAACCTCACCTGTCGAAAAGCACACAGATCAAAAAGCACACCTGTCAAAAAGCACACCGTTTGAAAATCACACTGGCCGTAAAGCACACCGGTCGAAAAGCACATCGGTCGAAAAGCACACCGGTACAATAGCACACCCGTACAATAGGCACACTGGTCGAAAAGCACACCGGTCGAAAAGCACACCGGTCGAAAAGCACACAGGTCGAAACGCACACCAGTCGAAAAGCACACCGGTCGAAAAGCACACCGGTCGAAAGCACACCAATCCAAAAGCACACCGGTTATAAAGCACACAGGTTGAAAAGCACACCCGTCAAAAAGCACACCGGTCGTAAAAGCTCACCGGTCGAAAAGCACACCGGTCGAAAAGCACACCGGTCGAAAAGCACACCGGTCGAAAAGAACACCGTTCGAAAAGCTCACCGGTCGAAAAGCACACCGCTCGAAAGCACACCAGTCCAAAAGCACACTGGTCGAAGAGCACACATGTCGAAAAGCACACCAGTCGAAAAGCACACCGGTCGAAAAGCACACCCATTGAAAAGCACACAGGTCGAAAAGCACACCAGTTGAGAAGCTCACCGATTGAAAGCACCCCGGTTGAACTGCACACCGGTCGAATAGCACACCGGACAAAAAACATACCTGTCAAAAAGCACACTGGTCGAAAAGCACACAGATCGAAAAGCACACCGGTCAAAAAGCACACCGGTTGAAAAGCACCCCAGTTGAAAAGCACACCGTTCGAAAAGCACACTGGTCAAAACGCACACCGGTCAAAAAGCACACCGGTCGAAAAGCACACCGGTCGAAAAGCACACCAGTGGAGAAGCTCACCGATTGAAAGCACCCCGCTTGAAAAGCACACCGGTCGAAAAGCACAATGGACGGAAGCCCACTAGTCTGAAAGCACACCGGTCGAAATTCACACCGGTCAAAATTCCCACCGGTCGAAAGCACACTAGTTTGAAAGCACACTGGGCGAAAAGCACATTGATTGAAAAGCACACCCGTCGAAAAGCACACCGATCGAAAAGCACACCAGCTGAAAAGCACACCGGTTGAAAAGCACACCCGTCAAAAAGCACACCAGTCGAAAGGCACACTGTTTGAAAGCAGACCGGTCCAAAAGCACACCGGTCAAAAAGCATACAGGTTGAAAAGGACACCGGTCGAAAAGCGCACCGTTCGAAAAGCACACAAGTCGTAAAGCACACCAGTCGAAAAAGCACACCGGTTGAAAAGGACACCGGTCCAAAAGCACACGGGTCAAAAAGCACACCGGTCGAAATGCACACTGGTCGAAAAGAACACCGGTCGAAAAGCTCACCGGTCGAAAACCTCACCGGTCGAAAACCTCACCGGTCGAAAACCTCACCGGTCGAAAACCTCACCTGTCGAAAAGCACACAGATCAAAAAGCACACCTGTCAAAAAGCACACCGTTTGAAAATCACACTGGCCGTAAAGCACACCGGTCGAAAAGCACATCGGTCGAAAAGCACACCGGTACAATAGCACACCCGTACAATAGGCACACTGGTCGAAAAGCACACCGGTCGAAAAGCACACCGGTCGAAAAGCACACAGGTCGAAACGCACACCAGTCGAAAAGCACACCGGTCGAAAAGCACACCGGTCGAAAGCACACCAATCCAAAAGCACACCGGTCATAAAGCACACAGGTTGAAAAGCACACCCGTCAAAAAGCACACCGGTCGTAAAAGCTCACCGGTCGAAAAGCACACCGGTCGAAAAGCACACCGGTCGAAAAGCACACCGGTCGAAAAGAACACCGTTCGAAAAGCTCACCGGTCGAAAAGCACACCGCTCGAAAGCACACCAGTCCAAAAGCACACTGGTCGAAGAGCACACATGTCGAAAAGCACACCAGTCGAAAAGCACACCGGTCGAAAAGCACACCCATTGAAAAGCACACAGGTCGAAAAGCACACCAGTTGAGAAGCTCACCGATTGAAAGCACCCCGGTTGAACTGCACACCGGTCGAATAGCACACCGGACAAAAAACATACCTGTCAAAAAGCACACTGGTCGAAAAGCACACAGATCGAAAAGCACACCGGTCAAAAAGCACACCGGTTGAAAAGCACCCCAGTTGAAAAGCACACCGTTCGAAAAGCACACCGGTCGAAAAGCTCACCGGTCGAAAAACACACCGGTCGAAAAGCACCCCGGTCAAAAGCACACCGGTGGAGAAGCTCACCGATTGAAAGCACCCCGCTTGAAAAGCACACCGGTCGAAAAGCACAATGGACGGAAGCCCACTAGTCTGAAAGCACACCGGTCGAAATTCACACCGGTCAAAATTCCCACCGGTCGAAAGCACACTAGTTTGAAAGCACACTGGGCGAAACGCACATTGATTGAAAAGCACACCCGTCGAAAAGCACACCGATCGAAAAGCACACCAGCTGAAAAGCACACCGGTTGAAAAGCACACCCGTCAAAAAGCACACCAGTCGAAAGGCACACTGTTTGAAAGCAGACCGGTCCAAAAGCACACCGGTCAAAATGCACCCCGGTCGAAAGAACCCCGGTCGAACAGCACACTTGTGGAAAAGCACACCAGTTGAAAAGCACACCAGTCCAAAAGCAGATGGGTCGAAAAGCACACAGGTCGAAAAGCACACCGGTCGAAAAGCACATTGGTTGAAAAGCTCACCGGTAGAAAACCTCACCTGTCCAAAAGCACACCGGTCGAAAAGCACACCCGTCGAAAAGCACACCGTTAGAAAAGCACACCCGTTGAAAAGCACACCGGTCGAAAAGCACATCGGTCGAAACGCTCACCGGTCGAAAAGCACACCGTTCGAAAAGCACACCAGTACAATAGGCACACCGGTCCAAAGGCACACCGGTCGAAAAAGCACACTGGTCGAAAGGCACACCGGTCGAAAAGCACATAGGGCGAAAAGCACACCGGTCGAAAAGCACACTCATCGAAAAGCACTACGGTCGTAAAAGCTCACCAGTCGAAAAGCACACAGGTCGAAAAGCACACCGGTCGAAGAGAACATCGGTCGAAGAGCTTGTTGAAAACCTAACCAATCAAAAACCTCACCGATCGAAAAGCACACCGCTCGAAAGCACCACGGTCCAAAAGCACACCAGTCGAAGAGCACACAAGTCGAAAAGTACACCGGTCGAAAAGCACATTATTCGAAAAGCACACCAGTCGAAAAGCACACCGGTCAAAAAGCACACCGGTCGGAAAGCACACTTGTTGAAAAGCACAGCGGTCGAAAAGCACACCGGTCGGAAAGCACACTGGTTGAAAAGCAAACCGGTTGAAAAGCACACCGGTCGAAAAGCACACCGATCGAGAAGCTCACCGATAGAAAGCACCCCGGTTGAAAAGAACACCGGTCGAAAAGCACACCAGTCGAAAGCACACTAGTCTGAAATTTCACTGGTCGAGAAGCACACAGATTGAAAAGCACACCCGTCGAAAAGCACACCGTTCGAAAAGCACACCGGTCAAAAAACACTACGGTCGTAAAAGCTCACCAGTCGAAAAGCAGACTAGTCGAAAAGCACACCGGTCGAAAAGAACATCGGTCGAAGAGCTGGTCAAAAACCTAACCGATCGAAAACCTCACCGGTCGAAAAGCACACCGCTCGAAAGCACACCGGTCCAAAAGCACACCAGTCGAAGAGCACACAAGTCGAAAAGTACACCGGTCAAAAAGCATACCATTCGAAAAGCACACCAGTCCAAAAGCACACCGGTCCAAAAGCACACCGGTCGAAAAGCACACCGGTCGAAAAGCACACCATTCGAAAATCACACCCATCGAAAAGCACTACGGTCGTAAAAGCTCACCAGTCAAAAAGCACACTGGTTGAAAAGCACACCGGTCGAAAAGCACACCGGTCGAAGAGCTGGTCGAAAACCTAACCGATCGAAAACCTCACCGGTCGAAAAGCACACCGCTCGAAAGCACACCGGTCCAAAAGCACACCAGTCGAAGAGCACACAAGTCGAAAAGTACACCGGTCCAAAAGCACACCCGTCCAAAAGCACTCCGGTCGAAAAGCATTCGGATCAAAAAGAACACCGGTCGAAAAGCTCACCGGTCGAAAACCTCACCGGTCAAAAACCTCACCGGTCGAGAAGCACACCGATCGAAAGCACACTGGTAGAAAAGCACACCGGTCGAAAAGCAAACCGGTCGAAAAGCTCACCGGTCGAAAAGCACACCGTTCGAAAAGCACACCGGTACAATAGCACACCAGTATAATAGGCACACCGGTCCAAAGGCACACTGGTCGAAAAAGCACAGTGGTCGAAAGGCACACCGGTCGAAAAGCACACAGGGTGAAAAGCACACCGGTCGAAAAGCACACCCATCGAAAAGCACTACGGTCGTAAAATCTCACCAGTCGAAAAGCACACTGGTCGAAAATCACACTGGTCGAAAAGAACACTGGTCGAAGAGCTGGTCGAAAACCTAACCGATCGAAAACCTCACCGGTCGAAAAGCACACCGCTCGAAAGCACACCGGTCCAAAAGCACACCAGTCGAAGAGCACACAGGTAAAAAAGTATACCGGTCGAAAAGCACACCATTCGAAAAGCACACCAGTCGAAAAGCACACCGGTCCAAAAGAACACCGGTCAAAAAGCACACCGGTCGAAAAGCATTCGGGTCGAAAAGAACACCGGTCGAAAAGCTCACGGGTCGAAAACCTCACCGGTCAAAAACCTCACCGGTCGAAAAGCAGACCGATCGAAAGCACACTGGTTGAAAAGCACACCGGTCGAAAAGCATACCGGTCGAAAAGCGCACCGGTCGAAATGCACACTAGGCGAAAAGCACACCGGTCCAAATGCACACCGATCGAAATGCACACTGGTCGAAAAGCACACCGGTCAAAAAGAACACCGGTTGAAAACCTCACCAGTCGAAAACCTCACCGGTCAAAAAGCACACCAGTCGGAAAGCACACTGGTTGAAAAGCACAGCAGTCGAAAGCACACCGGTCGGAAAGCACACACGTCGAAAAGCACACCGGTCGAAAAGCAAACCGGTCGAAAAGCACACCAGTCGAAAAGCACACCGATCGAGAAGCTCCCCGATAGAAAGCACCCCGGTTGAAAAGCACATCAGTCGAAAAGCACACCGGTCGAAAGAGCACTAGTCTGAAATTACACCGGTCGAGAAGCACATAGATCGAAAAGCACACCCCTCGAAAAGCACACCATTCAAAAAGCACACCGGTCGAAAAGCACACCGGTTGAAAAGCACCCCGGTCGAAAAGCACACCCGTCAAAAAGTACCTGGTCAAAAGATCCCCGGTCAAAAAGCACACTGGTGGAAAAGCACACTGGTTGATACGCTCACCGATCGAAAAACTCACCGGTCAAATAGCATATTGGTGGAAAAGCACACCGGTTGAAAAGCACACCGGTCGAAAAGCACACATATCGAAAAGCACACCGGTCGAAAGGCACACCGGTCAAAAAGCACACCGGTCGAAAAGCACACCGGTCCAGAAGCTCACTGATTGAAAGTACCCTGGTTGAAAAGCACACCGTTCGAAAAGCATTCGGATCAAAAAGAACACCGGTCAAAAAGCTCACCGGTCGAAAACCTCACCGGTCAAAAACCTCAACGGTCGAAAAGCACACCGATCGAAAGCACACTGGTAGAAAAGCACACCGGTCGAAAAGCAAACCGGTTGAAAAGCTCACCGGTCGAAAAGCACACCGTTCGAAAAGCACACCGGTACAATAGCACACCAGTACAATAGGCACACCGGTCCAAAGGCACACCGGTCGAAAAAGCACACTGGTCGAAAGGCACACCGGTCGAAAAGCACACAGGGCGAAAAGCACACCGGTCGAAAAGCACGC
Organism: Closterium sp. NIES-67; assembly: GCA_027943415.1. Lineage (NCBI taxonomy): Eukaryota > Viridiplantae > Streptophyta > Zygnematophyceae > Desmidiales > Closteriaceae > Closterium > Closterium sp. NIES-67. The sequence goes on from BQMB01001556.1 coordinate 46,953, forward strand.
CCATCGAAAAGCACTACGGTCGTAAAAGCTCACCAGTCGAAAACCTCACCGGTCCAAAAGAACACCGGTCAAAAAGCACACCGGTCGAAAAGCATTCGGGTCGAAAAGAACACCGGTCGAAAAGCTCACCGGTCGAAAACCTCACCGGTCAAACATCGCAAAAAAGTGGCAATCTAAAAACCATTCGAGGTGGAGCGAGGATGCCGACTATCTGCAGAACATTCAAATACCATTCGCAGAACGTTTGCGTAGCATTTGGCAGGGTGTAAATGTAAAATGTATGTTTTGCAAAAGCTACGATTTCTAAACCCTATGATTTCAAAGCGATAAGCGTCTGTCCAATCGTAGTACACTCCTGTGTTTTTTTGGTTATGTTCGAACGTAATTGTTTATGTATGGAATATATCATGTGTGGGAAATAAAAATGATAAGGTTTGTTGCTATATTATTAGTGGGGTCATCACCTGCTGCGAGCACTGTGAATGGTTGTCGATGCAAACTAAAAGTATCATGCTCAGTACGAGTCACTCAATTGTCAACCTCTAAAACAAGGTCAATTTAAACAAAGTCATGCATAAATAAGAGCGCAACCGGTGGTTCAGAAAAGAAACCGGTTAACGAGCCGGTACTTCGGGTCCGTGCAGCACGGAACCACATGTGCAAGGCTCAGGATGCTGTCCACGTCCACAACGGCATAGTTGTCGATGCCCAAGGTTGGCGTCAGGCGCTTGCACCCGGTGATGGGGCAAGGCTTCTGCGCCTCGGTGTAGTACTGGATGAACGCCCCGCGCTTCTCCACCTCCCCATCCTGGTAATGGAAAAGCACCAGGACACGACCATACCACGGCTCCCCCACGCCGCCGCCAGGCCTGATCGAGACGTCAGAGAAGAGGCGCTCGTGAGGGCTCGCCTTCACGAACTGGCCCTTTGAGGTCCACTCCATGCTGTCATGGGGGGGGATGGCCATGGCTGTGTGGACCTGGGTTTAGGGTAGGGGGCAATGGGGGGAGTTCAGGGAAGGCGGGTGGGTGTAGAGAGGGGGCACGAGTGTGCCTTGAATTATCGTAGATGGGAGGGCAGCGCTTGGCAAGGAGGCATGGTACCATGGCACATGATAGTCATATTGTATGATTAGACGGATTGAGCTCAGGAGGGGATAGAGGGGAGACGTGGACATAGTCGTGTACCTTATAGATGCCGTTTTTGTCACGCTTAACTCGTAGGCCAAAGAGAGACTTCCCTCGTGCGACGCGGTTTTGTAGTCGCCTGCATCTTTTACTTGTGACCTGATGGCTGCGCAGTGTCTGGTAACACACGAAGTAACGCTGGCAGAAACGGCACTTTTCAGCCGATATGGCAGGCGATGTCCTAACATCGCTAGAACATGAGAGGAGTAGGCGGACGTGACCCAGATCTGGGAGCACAATTCGGGTTCGACCTCGGTAAGCCACGTGATCGGCGAAAGCTGTGTAGATCCATCGAGGGGTATGCCCCGCGGATTTCATGCCTCACATGCGGGGTGATCTGTCGTAATGCGTTGTTACTACAGTACAACTGTTCATGATATGTAATGGACCTATAAAATAACTGCTGGCCAATGCAGATTATACATTTATACACGCAGCAGTCATTAATAAATCCTCTTCGCAACAGTGCGACCTTACTTTGTGACAGTGTCATTGCGACGAATTAAGTTGCGGCAGTTACATCTGACAACAGAGCCGCACTTTCAGCCACCTTTGAAAAATAGTTAGACCACCTAGTAAGGTCCTTGCGGTATTGCCTGCGCCAGTTCCTGGGGGTTCCCATCAGATTGATATGCCAAAGGTCTACGAAGCCCGTCTCCACGACGTAATGCATGAAGCGCATAGTGTAAACACCACAGTCGTCTGTACCCTCCTGCTTTGGCACCTGTACAGAGAAAACCACAAGTGGGAAGCCTCTTGAGTGAATGTGGGCTATACGCAACGGGCAAGACTCAGATGGCAACAGTGGCTTGAAAATGGGCACCCATGATAACGAGCTCTCATCATGCACTCACCTTGATGACACGGAGCGGAATCTCTGAGGCCCAAGCTTTGACATCTCGTCGTCGAAGGTGTGGAAAATGCGCAGCCACCTGTCGACGGAGGTATCTGGGCAGGGTGGGAGAAGCGACAGCACTTGAAGATCGAAACTGACAACTAGCCGAGCTGCGTATGTGGCTTTGCTTACTCTCGAAGAGGAGCATCTATGTTGGTGTGCATATCCTTTGAGTCTGCATGCCACATCTGGCAAGCGACAGGGATGGTTTCGACGGGCGTGCGCTCGAGCTGCAAGATGACCAAGCTCCAATGGTCACTGCCATGCCCACCAAGCCAGCCTTGTCACGCAGCAGAAATGGAAGTTTAGAATAGAAATTACACGAAGAAGCATTTCCCAGGCCACAAAATCCGTGTGCTGAGGCATACCGCGAACCAACTCGTCAGACAAGTACTTACCCCTTGTGTACCGGTACTAGTACATGTTTGTAATCGAAGATGTTGATGCCGTGGGTGTTGCTCTTGCTCGTTCCGTCCGCTAGCATGGTCGCTAGTCCCCAGAAGTACGTGGAAGTGTAAAGCCATGGCTGATCTTGCTCGGAGTACTCGTAGCTTAACATTCTGCAAAGGGAAATGAACCGTTCAGTCCAGGTAGGTCCGAAATCTATCCCAGCATGCGGTGGGAGGTGGGAGAACGTGAACTCACGTGCCTAGCCAATCAATAACCTGCCCACAAATCCAGTTGGACCCGCGAAGAGTTACAAGATGCGAATGATCAAGGGTCAGCCATCCGTCGTACAACGGCAAGGGCATGCTGAATGCTCGGAAACGCGGCTTGTTAGGCTCGGAAGGAGCGGCCATGGATAGATGCTGTATGTCGTGTCTCGTGCTGTGCGACGAAATGGAGTTTAGAAGGGACTAACCCTAAGTTGACACTGGAACAGGTCCTCGGCCAGGGCAGTGGCGATTTGGATGCGCAAGCTTGAGGGAGCGTCTAGGTGCTGCCTTTTTTTATGGCAGAGATTTCTAGAAACATAACGATAAAAGGGTACCCACGCGGATGTCCCAAACTGCGGATGTGCAAGGATGGTAGGAAATCGTATGGCCGCTAGGCGGTGGCTAGATCCCGCGGGCTACCTTACACACACATGAGTCGTAGTACGAACAACCCCCTGTGTACGTTATTCATGCCATTAACTGTTACGGGTTCACAAGGGCAATCCACATAAAATTGATGTGCCCCAAAAACAAACGAATCCCCCCGAGGGGTCAGAGAATGGCATATACATTTCACCACGGCTGCACCTGACACGTCACGCCACATGAAGATTCGCTGCCACGTCGGGCTTGAGGGCACGCAACGCAGCACCATGTTCACTCGGCTCACCCTCCCCCAGTACCCGGTATTTTGCATCTCGATTTCCGCGATGTCAGCTTGAACGGAATGCAATCTGTTCGTCCATATTTTGGTGAAATCTACCTTTTTGGGGTCAATCTGCTATACTAGTTGTCCCCGGATTGTATTTTGTGTACTCTTACGTGGAACCCCAAAAAACACTTGGGTTGAACCCTAGTACTCAAATATAAGAAGACATGATTGACTATAGCAAAGGGATACAAGGTCTATATGATGATACAGGAGAATAGGAGGTGTCAAATTGCTTCAGTATTTCATGGGGTACATCCCCTTGTTACGACTCGATAAGGTGTTATGATTTAGAAGATGCCAATGAACTATAACGTGAGAATACAAGGTCGCTAATGCAATGAAAGCACGAGGTTATATAGGAGTAGACGTAATAGGGCGATAACCTCGGGACGTGGGTAGGTTCGGCAATGTGGCGACACTGGCGGACGCGACTCGAGAGAGGGTTGGGTCGAAAATGTAGGCCAAACGTGACGAGTCGGAGTGTTCGGGTGTACGCGGTAGCAGGCGACTCAGTAAGGAATGGGAATTCCTTACGTAAGGGGACTCGGGTAACCATCGACCGCTTCTATTCTACTCGCCGTCGCAGCTACGGAAAATCTACCACGACCAAGGGATGTACCGACTACAGAAAGTGGGGGGATTTCGTCATACTCATCGTCTACGTCGATGACCTGCTCTACGTCAGCTCCACTACCGACGTCGTCATCTGGTTCGAACGGGAGCAGAAAAGCGACTTAACACTCACAATGTCAGACACCGTGACCCAGTACCTGGGTCTGAACATTGTCGAAGACGCTTCGGCGCTATACCTACACGCCAGAAAGTACGCACTCGTTGTGCACTGAAATTTGGACTAATGCCGGTCGCAGTCGCGACTCCCTATCGCTACAGGAACGACAACAGCGACACCTCCGCAAAGCTCCCCGCGAAGCAAATTCAGGAATTTCAACAGAACCTCGGCTGCCTCCTGTTCGCAGCAGTAACCTGCCGACTGGATCTGTCGTACAGCGCTAGCCAACTGGCGACACACCTGAAGCAGCCGGACCAAGAACATCTCGCGGAGCTAAATCGGGCACTGCTATACTTCGTCTCTTCGCCGACGACCGGACTTCGTGAGGGTTGTCTTCGTCCATCTGCATGTCGACGGAGCAGTAGGGATGTGGTCATGCAGCTGCTGACGCGTCAGGGACATTCTGCCTCTCTAGGTCAACCTCATCTTCTTGTGAGGTGAATGCGCGTGCTCCAACGAATCTAGGTCAACCTCATATTCCTAAAAACCCTTGTCATGTTTTCCCACGCCGAGGTGTAGACTCCATGTTGCCCGTTGCAGAAAGCGTTCATCTCGTGCAGTGTCCACACGGTACTGTACCAAGCTGCTGAACACTCATAACATTTATGGTTGAACAACCTACGTCCATCGGGAGTAGATGGTATGCTTGATCATGTCTAGGTGGTATGCCTATTGCATATGACGTGCCTTCGAGACTCATGTGGGCTACCCCACTGTTGTTGTTGCTGTGTGCAGATTGAGCCGGTGCCGAGGGCTGCTCGTAGGTTGACATGAAGGAGAAGAACTTCTCCATCTGATTCGGGTCCATGCTTTTGGAGGAGTCCACTGGTTGCATGGCTCCTCATGTAGCTGCAAATGCCTATTTGTAACCCCTTTGCGGTGTCGGCAACATGTGTGAGTCGTCTGGGTTACTGTACTTAAAAAACCTTACTGTTCGAATTAATGAGGGTGTGGGAGTGGGACTCAAGTACCGTACTCTCCCGGATATAGTACCCTAGGGAGCTAATAAAAATTCATGAAAACTTTGGGGTGGGTGGAATTAAAGGCAAGAAAAATATAACACTATGGTTCTATGGAACGTGCATATGGGTTTTCCAATTGCAAAATTTTTCTGCTTATTACACCACTTTGTATTGAGTCAGATATCGACAATCCGTGACCTCATCGCGTAACTGACGATGTGGTCCATATACAAGCCACGTCGTTGACTAAACCAGCTGAGTCACGGAAATGCTGGCAAATCAACCAATGAAGGCGTGCCGCAAGCCTCATCCTAGCTGCTTCCATGCAGCGCTGTGCCATCACAGCGTTGCTTGACGACATCCAAGGGGAGATTCCATTCAGGGCCCACCCACGACCGTCCATTGCACAAAATCGTACGCTGGATGCTCGTGAAGGGGCTGTTCGTGATCGATAGGGACGAGGAGTCACGCACGTCCCTTCCTTCCCCTCCATTCCATTCTTGAAGTGGGTCTACCTGACCTTTTTGCCTCATTTCGCCATTCAGCAGCAGAATGCCTACAAGACAGCCCCTGACAGGGCTGTCTCAGGCACCCCACTCGGTTTCTGTTAGAGGCTCCCGCCATGGCGTATGGCACAGGCATGTTGCGTGTGCTATCTCAGAGAGGCCCTTACGGTCAGCAGGCATTCTTCCACCATCCATCCCGACCGACAGTATCGTCGCCCTCTCGGAGCCCAAGTCGCACGTCTGGCGAGGGCGACAACACCGCCACAGACTCAGCTCATACGGAATTCGTTCAACACCTGTGGGATCTCGAACGCGTTGGATGGCTCCGGGGACAACTTGGCTCTCCGCCACCTCCGCGAGAAGCCGGGCGTGGAACTCTTGGACGACGTCCATGTTCAAGAGGGTGAGAGCGATTATGTCAACCCTCTGTATGACCACACGATCGACGTCGACGAGGACTTAGCCGACGACGAGGAGCATGATGCCACGGCGGCAGCAGAAGCCGATGGCGACATGGATGAAGCGGCAGCAAGAGCGGCAGTAGCAGATGATGCTGACCTCACTACAGCAGAGGCAGAGACAGAAGCAAAAGCACAACAAGCTGAAGACAATGTGGAGTGGCCGGCTGAAGGCATTGCTGAAGAGGATGATAACAGCCACTGGTGGGCTGATCTGGCAGATGGGAGTGATGTTGAGGAGTGGCATGCTGGCGACGATGAAGATGATGACGAGGACGACTAGAGCACGTGGCAGAGGCAGTAGCAGCATGAGCTAGAGTAGTGGTAGCTTGTATTGTGGTCCCCTTATATAGCTCTAGGACATCCAAGCAGGCTTAGGTTGATTAGCTAACCTCTAATTCCTGATTGTTTAGTGAAGATTCACTGGAATGTAGTGGCCCGTTTCGGGGGAGGGTGTTCAATTGATTTCAACCCCAAAAGTAGGGTGGTAACTGGATCCAGTTTAATTAAACACCCATACCCGTTCAAGCCACCCATGGGAGCTTAATTCCGGCAGGTACTGTATCCGGGAGAATACGGTATGTGCGAAACTTGCAATTATGTTTACCACAGGAATATGTTAAAATGAATGGAAATGTCATAAATCAAACCCCAATTTAATAAATGCAGCGAACACGGGTGTAAAAATGGTTGAACAGAAAGAGGCCATTAATTCAACTTTGTATTATTCTATCAGTACAAAGCCAACAACAGGTGAGAGTGTACGTGCAATCTGTCCTTGTAGGCTAAGTCTCGCCTGGTCTGGCCCAACCTACCACCCCTGTTATTTTGCGATGCCAGGCTGGCAGTCCACTTTTGTGAGAGTGGCCCGTCACCCAAAGTTTAGGATGTTGAACAAATGGTCGCCTCTGCTCGATAAACATCGACGGAGTTCAGTAACAATAGGGGGATGGGCATGTTGCAGCTGGAACGAAAGCACAGCGTGCTGGGTTATACGTGAACACGAGCATCGTAAATTGTAGCCTGCCCTAAAAAAAGCCTTTAGGCAGGCTCTCTGCATCGTATGGCTGGGCAGATGCGCACGCAGCAGGTTCGGGGGTTTACTGTTGCCAACCAAAGCTCCGCGGATCGAGGTTTGGTGTGAGCCTTGTAACAATCCCGAGGAGGGATAGGTTGATTGACACAGCCAGGCAGAAGTCGTCTGGTCGATGAATCTTGGCCGTGCAAACTGCTCCTCCCCGCATATCACGGCGTTATCGGATGGTTGACTGTATTGAAGTTCCTCTCCCAACCAAACCTCCCCCGTTGGTTCGTCCTGTTGCCTCACAGCCCGATCCATCATCTCCACCCCCTCGTTGGCTGCTCCACCCACTCCTGATTGTGTACCACATCCACTCCACTCTTTGGTAGCCCATTTCGTGCTATCCCTTCCATTAGCATTTCACCCAGTCTAGCTGTAGGGTTTGCACCTGCTCCAAAATGGCCAACGAAACCCTCAGGCGCGGAGAAAGAGAGCGCAGGAATAGCGTCAAGCTGAACGGCCCCTATGTTATTGAGGGAGATGAGGATGGTCCTGCGGAGCACCAGGGTCGCAAGGTGACGCCTAGCGAGACGAAGGAGGCCCTCCTTGAGTACCGGAAACGGCATCCATGTTCTGTCAGGGGCTGCAAGAAGGGAGATGGTAGCGATTATAGCAGTGACGACGAGAGCGACGATGGGGAGGATGGCGAACCATACGATGACGTTCCAGAGAAATTGTGGTCGCCAAAAAAACGAAAGCCACCCAAGAAGAAGAGCATTCATGAGCTCGACACCGAGGCTGTTGAGAGGGGTGAGCTTTCTTCACCCCTGATCACGCTTGGTTGTATGTGGTTGCACATGGGGAGTACTTACTCATGGCCTAACCGCCATGTCGAGCGTTCCATTTGTTGGCAGATGCAAAGCGGCGCGCGGTCTCGACGAACAAGAAGGTTAACGGCAAGGAGAAGAAAAAGGGACCGAAGCAATCTGTGGCAGAGGGAGAGGTAGATCGGAAGGAGGCGGCGAAGGACACGAGTTTGCGCGGGAAGCTCGGCACCGCGGAAGGGAAGATGGAGATGGCGGGGCAGAAAGATGGGTGTGGGTCACCTCCAGAGAAGAGTGCTTGCGGGAAGGATGAGGCGGGCGAGATGAAGACGGCTGCAGAGGTGGAAAACAATAAGGAGTCGGGCGGGTGTGAGGTGGCATATGACGGGCGTGACACGCCTGCTGAAGGGGCGGACGGCCCGTGGGCAATGGTTCCCGCCAGAAAGGGAGTGGACAGAGGCACAGTGGAGATGCATGTGGATACTTCGGTACCTATGGCTGGTGGCGTGTCCCCCCCTCGGACCACGGAAGCAGGAAAAGGCAATGACATGCCTGCAGTGCAACCTTGGGGCTCCGCGGATGGCGCGGATGATGCGCTAGACGGTGGCGGCGAGGGCAAGAAGGCGGCTCATCAGCGCGGTGCTGTATTGAAGCCGAGGACGCCAACCCCTAAGAATCGCGGAGGCCTCCGCCCCAAGAAAGAGCACAAGGAGGAGGTATCTGACGACGATTCCGATGAGGAGAGCACGGAGTCCGGCAGCAGTTGCGGCAACGAGGAGAACTATGATGACGAGGAGTGTGAGAGCGAGTCCGCAGACTTGGAGAGAAAATCCTGCGATGACAGCCATGGTAAACGTCATCAAGGGAGGCGCGGCGGCTCTCGACGTCGCAGGCGCGGTAAGACCAGCGGACGTGGCAACCACGGGTGGGAGAAGAAGCGGCAGCGAGGGGGGTTAGAGGACCGACGCCGCACCAACAGCTCCAAGGATCGGGCATCCAGGGGCAAGCAAAAGGGATGGAAGTCGAAGGATGATGACGACGCCTACGGGAATGAGCAAAGCGACTCAGAGAGTGAGTCCGCGGGGGAGCTCGAGCCCTGCCACAAGAAGCGTCAACGCGGCGGCGACCGGAGCAACGTGTACGCAAAGGCGGCCTCATCCAGTGATGAGGAGGAGGTGGTTGCCCAGTGGAAGCCTAACAAGAGCGGAAAGGATGCACTGGACAAGTACCCGAGGGGATCCAAGAAGGCGGACTCAGGTTACGGAGGGGAGGACAACGATGAGGAGGCGTCGGAGAAGAACCCACCCAGGGTTCGCGAAGCTGCGAACGAGCGTCGCCCGTGGCGTGGCGGGAACAATGCTCAGAGTGGCAGCGAGTTGCGTATCAGTGTGGCGGACACACGTGGGCGCGCGGCGGGTCATGCTGGATTGGAATGCCGGAAGCAGCAAAGTGATGATGGCCGTGCTGCTGGTGGGATGTGGGCATGCGCCACGGGGGAGTATGGGCCTGAGGGGAACCATCAGACACATCAGCATGCCACCACAGGTTCTCAGCGCAAACGCGCTGCGGCCGAGTATGAAGGCGTTGGCGGGCATGACGGGAAGCGTCGGCGGCCTGAGGGTGAGGACTCCAAGGGGGGGCGCTTCTCCTGGGAAGACATTGCGGATGCAGAAGAGATGCCGACCTACGTGACACCACAACTGCTGTGGCGGGCGTTGAGGGAGGCCATAGGGAAGATCCAGGAGTTTAAGGGAGAGCGGGATCGAGGCCTTCCGCGACTCGCTTCCGCATCCAGCGGCCCCGATACCGGCACGGATCTGGTGGGCGAGAGCACGGGGATGGCAGTGGTGCAACGGAAGAAGGGCATGCCCTCGCTGAAGAAGATTGGGGTGAGTCATCAATGAATCGCTCTTCCTTGCAAGGCAAGACTTGCATGTCGACTTGGTGTCCATTGCTTGTACGTGCCCCACTTACAACCGCTCGGCTGGCCTGACAGAATCTGGTGACAATTTCCTTTGCGTTGGATCTCGTCATCCTCAGGCACGTGCGACCCTCTCCCTCCTGCCCTTGTCCACAGGTTCTCTCCATCCAGCGCATGGCCCCAAGTTCTCCTCCTCGTGAGCTTGCCCTGTATGTCCTTTCCCCCCTTACCCTCTCCCCCCTGCCCCCGCCCACAGGTTCTCTCCCTCCTGCCCTTACCGTGAGATATCTCCCTCATGGGAATGCCATGTATGCTCGTGGCCACCGACCCTCTCCCCCCTGCTGTTGCCCACAGGTTCTCTGTCTCACCCCCATTCTGCCCACAGGTTCTCCCCCTGATGTCGATGCCCTCATTGCCTTTGCCTGCCTACCCTGTCCATCCTGCCCTTGCCCACAGATCACTCACATGCCATTGGCCGGTGGTTGTCCACCTCATGACCTTGCCCTGTGTGCCCTTGCCCGCCCACCCTCTCCTTCCTGCCCTTACAGACAGGTTCTCTCCCTCTTGCCCTTCTCCACATGTTCTCTCCCTCCTGCCCTCTGTCCGCAGGTTTGCTCGCTCATGTCGTTACCCTGGATGCCCCTGCCAGCCTACCCTCTTCCTCGTGCCCCTATCCACACGTTCTCTCCATCCTTTCATTGACCTCGAGATCTCTCCCTCATGTCGCTGCCCTTGCCCGCCTACTCTCTCCCTCCTGCCCCTTCCCACAGGTTCTTTGCCTCTGGCAACAAGGAGTACTTCTCCCCCCATCCTTTGCATGTTTGTTCCCCTCCCTCCCACCCATACCCACAGCTTCTCTCATTCCTGGTGTGGCACACAAGTTCTCTCCACATCTCACCTGCTTTTTGGCATCTGCTTTGCTGCCATTTCCCCTCCGTCTCCCCATGCCTCTGGTTGTCTGTCCCCGCCCTCTCTCCCCCCCCATTCCCCCCCCCCCCCCGACGCCCATCCGTCCACAGATCCATTACGAAACCTCGCGCGACCGGATGTGCATCGATGCGCCTGATGCGGGCATTGACTTCTACACGACCTTCTACCTCCGCATGGTGGACCTTCACACGGTTTTGGTGATGGAGGGCTACGAGGTGTCTTTCGTGGCTGTTCAGGAGGCAATGACCGACAACAACTACAACGATAAGTTCAAGCGTGTATGGACGCAGTGGAAGAACGAGCGGGGGTTCCTGATCAAGAGGCGGGTGTTGACGGAGCTAGGGGTGAAGGTCAAGTGGGCGAGGGGCTCCAAGATCCATGTGGACCTTGATGACAAGATGGCCCTCTGGCATGACTTCAAGCCTCGTAAGTACTCATGTAGCTGCGCGGTCACAGTTGTTTAGTAGGGCGCATGTCATTGAAGTTAATACCTCGTGTTCACTCCCCATATCCTCACACCATTTGAGCATCATGCACCTCCATCTGTGCTGCCGTTACCCCCAACAGGAAGGAGGTTTGGGCAGTTGGTGAGCACCTGGGGCTCGGCGAAGCCACCCCCAGGGGTGCACTCCGGGCAGCCTTTTGCCAACAAGATCTTCTTTCAGGCAGCGTTCGATGCGTTTCAGCAGTGGGCTGTGGCGGGGAAGCTCTGTCTGAAGGCGTATCACATTGCCTGGATTATCATGGTGGTAAGTGGCGGGGAGCGCGCCTTAAAGGACGCCGTGGCTTGGGCTCTAGTATCCTCCCGATTGTGCTCGGCTCATGCAACCCCATTCCCCTCCCCCACCTCCCTGACCCTTCTACAAACCCCCTCGGCCACCCTCTTCCCCAGGTCGACTATGGGCTGACCCGCCGCAGGCACACCACGATGGGCCTCTCTAACTCACACCCCAAGAACAAGGCCTGGATAACGGACCTTCACAAGAGGGTGCGACAGGTGGTCATTGACCACTTCAGCAACTACCCCAAGGAGTACAGCAAGGACATGCGGGGGTGGAAATGGGGAGAGTATGGACTTTACGTCCATGAGAGTGGCTTCAAGGACGAGTGGCAGGAACCAGGGAGGGAGGGCAAGGGGAAGGCGCCCAAAGGTGGAGAGGGAGAGGCTAAGGATTAAGGGTCCTTTTGCAGGGGTGAGGCAGGTATGTGCAGGGGTGGCATCACCACAGCGTTCAGGGCAGGGGACGGATACAACTGGGACGGAAGTGGAGCCAAGTATTGGCGTGGGCTCTGGAGGGAAGGGTCTGTCAGCATCATTCTGAAGGGGCAGCCATCCCACAATGGGAGGGGCTTATTGCAAGCGCCAGTACTGGCGTGTGCTGGGTTCATAACCATGGGGTGTTTGCAGATGCATGATGTGGCAGCGTCGTTTGAGGGGTGGGGTGCTGGCAGCGAAATGATGTGAAACAGGTGGGCTGGGCGGGTGGTGTGCGGGGCTTTCAGGACCAGCAGGTTGGGGTGGGGGCGCTCGAGGGCGGGTTCCTTTTGAGGGATGTGAGTGGCCTTGACATTTGGGTATCACACTATAGTGGGTATTGATAAAGCCGCTTACAGCAGCGGCAAGAACTGGAAGTTGTGGTTGGGAGCATTTGTGATATGAGGCACCGGCAGCAGCGCATGAGTAGGTTCGGCATCAGGCTGTGGTGGGGGGGGGGGAGTTAAAGGGTTGAGGCAACAGCGGGCGCGAGGAATGGATATGAGCATCAGCTTGGGGAGGGGGGGGATAGGGGACTGGGGGATGAGGCACAGGTGGCAGCAGCAAGGGAGGGGTCTCAGCAGCAGCCTGTGGTGGGGGGAGAGGGGATTCGGGGAATGAGGCACAGGTGGCAGCAGCAAGGCAGGGGTCTCAGCCGCAGCCTAGGGTGGGGGGAGGGATTCGGGGAATGAGGCACAGGTGGCAGCAGCAAGCGAGGGGTCTCAGCAGCAGCTTCGGGTGGGGGGAGAGGGGATTTGGGGAATGAGGCACAGGTGGCAGCAGCAAGGCAGGGGTCTCAGCAGCAGCCTTGGGGGGGAGGGGGGAGAGGGGATATGGAGAATGAGGCACAGGTGGCAGCAGCGAGGGAGGGGTCTCAGCAGCAGCCTGTGGTGTGGGGGGGGGGGGGGGGAGGGGGGGTTGTGGGATGAACGAACCACAAGCAGCAGCAGGGCCAGACTCATACCTTGGTGGTTAGCAAGGTTTATCACGGCTGCAGCGGCAGCGGTGGGAGTAGGTGGGGGCTTGCAGCAGCAGTATGTGCTCTCTCAACGAGGAAGGAGGGGGTTGATGCCATCGTACGGGTCGTTTCCGATTTACTTCCAGGGTAGTGCTCCTTTTGTCCGGATGCGGTTGGTAGGGCGATCACAGCTTGGATGCGGGTAGAGGTCTAAACCCTGAGATTTTGTGTCACTGATGTGTTTTCTTGTGACACTGATGTGTTTCTTCTACTGGCCATCTATACCAATTAATGAGCCTAATATCTGTGGCAATGGAGTACTAGCGGATCTGGCAATAACGGATATAGAATGTACCAAAAAAAGGACAACAACACGCCTCAAACACAATGAAGAGATGTAAGCGTGACGCGTACAAACTTGTAATGGTCTTCGTGCACTGTACAAAAGTTCTCTTCCAGCATGACCGCATGGTGACGTGGAGGTGTTATCGCGTACGACCAAATAACATCAGCGCGGTGTCGGCAAACCATCTGCGTGGCGTTTGACAAACCATTTGAGTGGTGTTTGACAAACCATCTGCGAGGTCTTTCCAACTTACACCGCGAAGTGTTTGGACCCACCAATTTGGAAACCACCTGAAAGGTGTTCGCAACAACACTGCGCAAATGCTTTTCGGACACTGAATTTTTGCGATGAAAACCTCACCGGTCGAAAAGCACACCGATCGAAAGCACACTGGTCGAAAAGCACACCGGTCGAAAAGCATACAGGTCGAAAAGCACACCGGTCGAAATGCACACTAGGCGAAAAGCACACCAGTCCAAAAGCACACCGGTCGAAATGCACACTGGTCGAAAAGCACACTGGTCGAAATGCACACTAGGCGAAAAGCACACCGGTCCAAAAGCACACCGATCGAAATGCACACTGGTCGAAAAGCACACAGGTCGAAAAGAACATCGGTTGAAAACCTCACCAGTCGAAAACCTCACCGGTCAAAAAGCACACCGGTCGGAAAGCACACTGGTTGAAAAGCACAGCAGTCGAAAAGCACACCGGTCGGAAAGCACACACGTCGAAAAGCACACCGGTCGAAAAGCAAACCGGTCGAAAAGCACACCGGTCGATAAGCACACCGATCGAGAAGCTCCCCGATAGAAAGCACCCCGGTTGAAAAGCACATCGGTCGAAAAGCACACCGGTCGAAAGCACACTAGTCTGAAATTACACCGGTCGAGAAGCACATAGATCGAAAAGCACACCCGTCGAAAAGCACACCATTCGAAAAGCACACCGGTCGAAAAGCACACCGGTTGAAAAGCACCCCGGTCGAAAAGCACACCGGTCAAAAAGTACCTAGTCAAAAGATCCCCGGTCAAAAAGCACACTGGTGGAAAAGCACACTGGTTGATACGCTCACCGATCGAAAAGCTCACCGGTCAAATAGCATATTGGTGGAAAAGCACATCGGTTGAAAAGCACACCGGTCGAAAAGCACACATATCGAAAAGCACACCGGTCGAAAGGCACACCGGTCAAAAAGCACACCGGTCGAAAAGCACACCGGTCCAGAAGCTCACTGATTGAAAGTACCCTGGTTGAAAAGCACACCGTTCGAAAAGCACACAGATCGAAAAGCACACCCGTCGAAAAGCACACTGATCGAAAAGCACACCGGTTGAAAAGCACACCGGTCGAAAAGCACACCGGTCGAAAAGCACTCTGGTCGAAAGCACACCGGTCCAAAAGCACACCGGTCGATTAGCCCCCCGGTCGAAAAGCACACCGGTGGAAAAGCACACCGGTTGATAAGCTCAACGGTCGAAAAGCTCACGGGTCGAAAAGCACACCGGTCGAAAAGCTCACCGGTCGAAAAACACACCGGTCGAAAAGCACCCCGGTCGAGAAGCTCACCAATTGAAAGCACCCCGGTTGAAAAGCACACCGGTCGAAAAGCACAATGGACGGAAGCCCACTAGTCTGAAAGCACACCGGTCGAAATTCACACCGGTCGAAAGCACACTAGTTTGAAAGCACACAGGGCGAAAAGCACATTGATTGAAAAGCACACCCGTCGAAAAGCACACCGATTGAAAAGCACACTGGCTGAAAAGCACACCGGTTGAAAAGAACACCCGTCAAAAAGCACACCAGTCGAAAGGCACACTGTTTGAAAGCACACCGGTCCAAAAGAACACCGCTCGAAATGCACCCCGGTCAAAAGAACCCTGGTCGAAAAGCACACTGGTGGAAAAGCACACCAGTTGAAAAGCACACCAGTCCAAAAGCAGATGGGTCAAAAAGCACACCGGTCGAAATGCACACCGGTCGAAAAGCACACTGGTCGAAAAGCTCACCGGTAGAAAACCTCACCAGTCGAAAACCTCACCTGTCCAAAAGCACACCGATCGAAAGCACACTGGTAGAAAAGCACACCGGTCGAAAAGCAAACCGGTCGAAAAGCTCACCGGTCGAAAAGCACACCGTTCGAAAAGCACACCGGTACAATAGCACACCAGTATAATAGGCACACCGGTCCAAAGGCACACTGGTCGAAAAAGCACAGTGGTCGAAAGGCACACCGGTCGAAAAGCACACAGGGTGAAAAGCACACCGGTCGAAAAGCACACCCATCGAAAAGCACTACGGTCGTAAAAGCTCACCAGGCGAAAAGCACACTGGTCGAAAATCACACTGGTCGAAAAGAACACTGGTCGAACAGCTGGTCAAAAACCTAACCGATCGAAAACCTCACCGGTCGAAAAGCACACCGCTCGAAAGCACACCGGTCCAAAAGCACACCAGTCGAAGAGCACACAGGTAAAAAAGTATACCGGTCGAAAAGCACACCATTCGAAAAGCACACCAGTCGAAAAGCACACCGGTCCAAAAGAACACCGGTCAAAAAGCACACCGGTCGAAAAGCATTCGGGTCGAAAAGAACACCGGTCGAAAAGCTCACGGGTCGAAAACCTCACCGGTCAAAAACCTCACCGGTCGAAAAGCAGACCGATCGAAAGCACACTGGTAGAAAAGCACACCGGTCGAAAAGCAAACCGGTCGAAAAGCTCACCGGTCGAAAAGCACACCGTTCGAAAAGCACACTGGTACAATAGCACACCAGTATAATAGGCACATCGGTCCAAAGGCACACTGGTCGAAAAAGCACAGTGGTCGAAAGGCACACCGGTCGAAAAGCACACAGGGTGAAAAGCACACCGGTCGAAAAGCACACCCATCGAAAAGCACTACGGTCGTAAAAGCTCACCACGCGAAAAGCACACTGGTCGAAAATCACACTGGTCGAAAAGAACACTGGTCGAAGAGCTGGTCAAAAACCTAACCGATCGAAAACCTCACCGGTCGAAAAGCACACCGGTCCAAAAGCACACTAGTCGAAGAGCACACAGGTAAAAAAGTATACCGGTCGAAAAGCACACCATTCGAAAAGCACACCAGTCGAAAAGCACACCGGTCCAAAAGAACACCGGTCAAAAAGCACACCGGTCGAAAAGCATTCGGGTCGAAAAGAACACCGGTCGAAAAGCTCACGGGTCGAAAACCTCACCGGTCAAAAACCTCACCGGTCGAAAAGCAGACCGATCGAAAGCACACTGGTTGAAAAGCACACCGATCGAAAAGCATACCGGTCGAAAAGCGCACTGGTCGAAATGCACACTAGGCGAAAAGCACACCGGTCTAAAAGCACACCGATCGAAATGCAGACTGGTCGAAAAGCACACCGGTCGAAAAGAACACCGGTTGAAAACCTCACCAGTCGAAAACCTCACCGGTCAAAAAGCACACCAGTCGGAAAGCACACTGGTTGAAAAGCACAGCAGTCGAAAGCACACCGGTCGGAAAGCACACACGTCGAAAAGCACACCGGTCGAAAAGCAAACCGGTCGAAAAGCACACCGGTCGAAAAGCACACCGATCGAGAAGCTCCCCGATAGAAAGCACCCCGGTTGAAAAGCACATCAGTCGAAAAGCACACCGGTCGAAAGAGCACTAGTCTGAAATTACACCGGTCGAGAAGCACATAGATCGAAAAGCACACCCCTCGAAAAGCACACCATTCGAAAAGCACACCGGTCGAAAAGCACACCGGTTGAAAAGCACCCCGGTCGAAAAGCACACCGGTCAAAAAGTACCTGGTCAAAAGATCCCCGGTCAAAAAGCACACTGGTGGAAAAGCACACTGGTTGATACGCTCACCGATCGAAAAACTCACCGGTCAAATAGCATATTGGAGGAAAAGCACACCGGTTGAAAAGCACACCGGTCGAAAAGCACACATATCGAAAAGCACACCGGTCGAAAGGCACACCGGTCAAAAAGCACACCGGTCGAAAAGCACACCGGTCCAGAAGCTCACTGATTGAAAGTACCCTGGTTGAAAAGCACACCGTTCGAAAAGCATTCGGATCAAAAAGAACACCGGTCGAAAAGCTCACCGGTCGAAAACCTCACCGGTCAAAAACCTCACCGGTCGAAAAGCACACCGATCGAAAGCACACTGGTAGAAAAGCACACCGGTCGAAAAGCAAACCGGTCGAAAAGCTCACCGGTCGAAAAGCACACCGTTCGAAAAGCACACCGGTACAATAGCACACCAGTACAATAGGCACACCGGTCCAAAGGCACACCGGTCGAAAAAGCACACTGGTCGAAAGGCACACCGGTCGAAAAGCACACAGGGCGAAAAGCACACCGGTCGAAAAGCACGCCCATCGAAAAGCACTACGGTCGTAAAAGCTCACCAGTCGAAAACCTCACCGGTCCAAAAGAACACCGGTCAAAAAGCACACCGGTCGAAAAGCATTCGGGTCGAAAAGAACACCGGTCGAAAAGCTCACCGGTCGAAAAGCACACCGGTCGAAAGCACACTAGTCTGAAATTACACCGGTCGAGAAGCACATAGATCGAAAAGCACACCCGTCGAAAAGCACACCATTCGAAAAGCACACCGGTCGAAAAGCACACCGGTTGAAAAGCACCCCGGTCGAAAAGCACACCGGTCAAAAAGTACCTGGTCAAAAGATCCCCGGTCAAAAAGCACACTGGTGGAAAAGCACACTGGTTGATACGCTCACCGATCGAAAAGCTCACCGGTCAAATAGCATATTGGTGGAAAAGCACACCGGTTGAAAAGCACACCGGTACAAAAGCACACCGGTCCAAAGGCAGACCGGTCCAAAGGCACACCGGTCAAAAGGCACACCGGTTGAAAAGCACATCGGTCGAAAAGCACACTGGTCGAAAAGCACACCGGCCGAAAAGCTGACTCTACCTTGCTTGATCACCCCAATTTTTCTCCATTCCCCGACCTCATTGAATCTCCCCTACCTTGCTGATTTCTCTTTATCTTGCTGAATCCCCCTCCCTTTCTGAATCACTCCTACCATTATTAATCATCCCACCCTTGCTGAATTCCCACTAGGTTGGTTAATCAAGCCTAGCATGTTGAATCACCCCTACATTGCTTTATCACCCCTACCTTGCTGAATTCCCACTACCTTGTTTACTCACTCCTACCTTGATTAATGATCCCTACTCTGATTAATCACCCCAATATTGCTTAATCACCTGAAATTTGCAGAATTCCCGATATCTTGCTGAATTTTCCTAACTTGCAGATTCCCCCCTACCTTGCTTAATTACCCTTACCTTGCTCAATTCTCACTATCTTGCTGTATTCCATCTACCTTGCTTTATCACCCTTTCCTTGCTTAATCACCCCTATATTGCTGAATTCCCACTACCTTGCTTAATCACCCCTAATTTTTTTAAATTTCCCACCTTTTTTGGAATTCCCTCTACCTTGCTTAATCACCCCTACCTTGCTTAATCACCCCTACCTTGCTTAATCACCCCTACCTTGCTTAATCACCCCTACGTTGCTGAATTCCCACCCATTCTCTGAATTCCCGCTACCTTGCTTAATCACTTCTATCTTTAGAAATCATCCCTACAAAATACTTAATCATCCCTACTTTGCTGAATCTCCACCACCTTGCTGAATCATCCCTACCTTGCTATATTACGCCTACCTTGCTGAATTCCCCCTACCTTGCTGTATTCCCCCTACCTTGTTTAAGCACTCGTATCTTTCTTTGTCTCCCACATATTGATTTATAACCCGTACCTAGCATTAAACACACCTACCTTGCTGAATCTCCCCTCTCTTTCTGAATCCCCCCTTCTTTGCTGATGTTTACCTATCTCGCTGAATCTCCCCTACCTTGCTGAATTTCCACTACCTTGCTTAATCACGCCTACCTTGCTATATCACCCCTAACTTTCTGAATCCCCCCTTCAATGTCGAATCAACCCTACCTTGCAAACTCCCCATGACCTTGCTGAATTCTCCCCACCTTGCTGAATCATCCCTCCCTTTCTTAATCACCCCTACCTTGCTAAATTCCCTCATCCTTGATTAACCACCCCCACCGTGATTAACCATCCCTACCATGCTTAATCAATCCTACCTTGCTTGATGACCCCTACCTTGATTTATCACCCCTACATAGCCTAATCACCCATATCGTGCCGAATCACCCCTACATTGCTTAATCAACCCTACCTTGCTGAATTCCTCCTTCCTTGCTTAATCACCCCTACCTTGCTCAATCACCCCTACCTTTATTAATCACCCCTACCTTGCTTAATCAACTCTACCTTGCTGAATCCCCCCTTCCTTGTTGAATGAACCCTACCTTGCTGAATCCCCCCTAACTTGCTGAATTCTCCCTATCTTGCAGAATCCCCCATACCTTGCTTAATTACCTTTACATTGCTCAATTCTCACTATCTTACTGAATCATCCCATGTTTCATAATCACCACTACCTTGCTTAAGCACCCCTACCTTGCTTTATAACCCCTACCTTGCTTAATCACCCCTGTCTTGCTTAATCACCCCTACCTTGCAGAATTCCCACCCCCTTGCTGAATTCCCTCTACCTTGCTTTACCACCCCTTCCTTGCTTAATGACCCCTATCTTGCTGAATTACCACTACCTTGCTTTGTCCCATTGCTGTATTCCCTCTAGCTTGCTTGATCACCCCTATCTTGAATAATTATCCCTATGATGTTACCTTGAATAATTATCCCTATGATGCTCCCTACCTTACTGAATCCCCCTCACCTTGCTGAATCATCCCTGCCTTGCTTAATTACGCCTACCTTGCTGAATTCCCACTACCTTGCTGAATACCCCCTACCTTGTTTGAGCACTCGTACCTTGCTTAGTCTCACATACTTTGATTAATAACCCCTTCATAGGATAAATCACCCCTACCTTTCTGAATTTTCCCTCTCTTGCTGAATCCCCCTTACCTTGCTGAATTTCCAGTACCTTGCTTTATCACCCCGACCTTGCTCAATCACCCCTAACTTTATTAACCACACCTTACTTGCTCAATCACCCCTATCCTGCTGAATTTCTGCTACCTTCCATAATCACCCCTTCCTTGCTGAATTCTCCTTATCTTGCTGAAACATCCCTACCTTTCTTAATCACCTCTACCTTGGTTAATCACCCCTACCTTGCTATATCACCCCTGACTTGCTTAATCACCTCTAGCTTGCTTAATCACACCTACCTTGCTGAAGTCCCACCATTTTGCTGGATTCCCTCTACCTTGATTGTCCTTACAATGCTTAATCATCCCTTTCTTGCTGAATCCCCCCCACCTTGCTGAATCATCCCTACCTTGATTAATTACGCCTCCCTTGCTGAATCTACCCTACCTTGTTTAAGCACTCCTTCCTTGCTTAGTCTCCCATACCTTGATTAATAACCCCTACCTAGAATTAATCACCCCTACCTAGCATTAATCACCCCTACCTTGCTGAATTCCCCTCTCTTGCTGAATCCCCCTACCTTGCTGAATTTTCCCCATCTCACTGAATCTCCCCTACCTTGCAAAATTTCCACTAACTTGCTAAATCACCCCTACCTTGCTAAATCACCCCTACCATGCTTTATCACCCCCATCTTGCTGAATTCCCACCTCCTTGCTGAATTCCCTCTTCCTTGCTCAATCACCCCTACCTTGATTAATCATCCCTACCTTGTTGAGTCACTGCTACATTGCTGAATCCCCCCTAACTTGCCGAATCCCCCCTACCTTGTTGAACCCCCTCTTCCTTGATGAATCATCCCTACCTTGCTTAATCGCTCCTAAATTTCTCCATCCCCCCTATCTCGCTGAATCTAACCTACCTTGCTGAGTTCTCTTACATTGCTGAATCCCCCCTCCCTTTCTGAATTACCCCTTCCTTTTTTTATCGTCCCTATCTTGTTGAATTCCCACTACGTTGCTTAATCAACCCTCTCTTGCTGAATCACCCCTACCTTGATTAATCAACCCTACCTTGCTGAATTCTTCCTTCCTTGCTTAATCACCCATGCCTTTAATAATCTCCCCTACCTTGTATAATCAGCCCTTCCTTAATGAATCCCCCCTTCCTTGTTGAATCATCCCTACCTAGCTGAATCCCCCCTTCCTTGCTAAATTCTCCCTAACTTCCTGAATCCCCCCTACCTTGCTTAATCACGCATACCTTGCTGAATTATTGTTGTTGTTGCTGCCATACCCTCCATTACGACGGTCTCCATTGAAGTTCATGCTGTCAAATCTTCCTCCTCGCCCTCTGCCCCTTCCACTGCCATGCCCACGGCCCATGCTTGCCATTCCGGCACCATCGGGACCCGCCAATTCGTGACGGCGGAAATCTTCTTGTAAGATTTCCCGCTTCACGTCTTCGAGTGAGAGGCGGGGCGGATCTCGATTTAGGTTGATGATGAGTGAGGAACATGAGTGTGGAAGTAAGGCCAGCAGCGTGGTCTTCTTTTGAAGGTCACTGTTGTTCAGGTCAGCTCCTTCGAGCCATGTCAACAAGTCAAAGAATTTCTGCACTCCTTCCTCCACCGGTTTGCCTTCGTCAATTCGAAGTGCCACCAATTGCCTTTTCAAAGCCACAGCCACCGTCGCTGTTGCAGGAGCATGTACACCCTTGAGAGCAGCCCATGCCTTTGGTCCCTTTGCTGGTTCACGCTGAAAAGGCTTGATGTGATGGATTTGGCTGCTCCCCAATGCTTGCCCAAGTAGAAGATAGCCATGTGCGCTCTTCTGCACCCACGAACTCTTCTCCGGGTCATTCTCGGGGCGCTTCTCCGTTCCTTCCATCACCTCCAGCTGATCATAGTGGTCAAAGATGTTCTCCATCTTGAAGGACCACTCAGCAAAGTTGTCACCGTTGAACTTGTCAAGGCCAAACACTCTAGGCTCATCCCTAGAGGGGCCAAGGCTATGTTGCACCGGAGCAGTGGGTGGATCTTGGTGTTGGCCTTGTACTTGGGCATCGTCTCTACCTCCAGCACCTCTTCCACTCCCTTCCCCAGATCTAGGCATGGTCGAAATGGCTCCAAGGGGCTCTGATACCACTTGTTATAATCACAATAGGCTCAGACGTGCCTAAATTGGAGATAGAGTGCACAGTCGGATTTCTGTCAAACGGCTTCAAATACCGATAACAAGCTGATCTGTATCTCAAACGGTGATCTGTAAGTTGGGTCTGGAGCACGTTGCTATTTCCTATCAGCAGAAAGTTGAGTCATGAAATTTCATGATGATTTGAGGACGCTATGGCGGTTTGAATGGTAGGAGGTATAGCAGCACTGTAGTCTTAGAAGTACAAACTTAGCAAGAAGAATCGAGATTGAGATGGTTCTCAGCCTCTACAAGCCCCACAAGCCAAGGTCCAGGTTGGTGGTACACCACCACAGAGTACCCAACCACGAAGAGACTCAAAACAAACTCAACAAGGGGCTGGACCAAGTGAAATGTAACACTACATGAAGTAGCATTAATATTTTTCACTATTTTAATATTCATCCACTTCCCTTGGGCTTGAAATCTTGAGCTCTTGGTCTTGATTCTGCAAGATAAATTCTTCTTCAGTTGATGAGGGCTTTCTGCACACACCTACAATGCGATGGACACTTCACACTAAACAAAATGGAAAAACACATGCGACACGCAAACGACGACTTGACATGCGAGCTGTGAAAACTCGATAATGTCTTGACCGACACAAACCACATTGTGATACACCATTCAAACACACACACAAGCACTAGATAGCAATGGCATAGACTCACAAGTCATTCCATGCCATGCATGTACACACACAAACAAGGAAGACAAGCCGAGTGCAAGCCATAGGATTGCACCAACACCTACCTTGCTAATACCCACCCACTTTCTGAATTCCCTCTTCCTTGCTTAATCACCCCTACCTTGATCAATCACCCCTACCTTGCTGAATCACTGCTACATTGCTGAATCCCCCTAAACCTTGCCGAATCACCCCTACCTTGCTGAGTTCTCTTTATCTTGCAGAGTCCCCCCTTTCTTGCTGAATCACCCCAACATTGCTTAATCATCCCTACCTCGCTGAATTTCCCCTCTCTTGCTGAATCCCCCCTACCTTAATTAATCACCCCTACCTTGCTGAATTCCCCCGATCATGATTAATGACACCTATGATGCTGAACTGCCCCTTCCTTGCTGAAACACCACTAACTTGCTTGATCACCCCTACCTTGCTGAATCCCCCCTTCCTTGCTAAATTACGCCTACCTTGCTTAATCACCCCTGACTTGCTGGATTCCCTCTATCTTGCTGAATTCCCACATGATTGCTGAATTCCCCCTACCTTGCTGAATTCCCCCTACCTTGTAAAATCACTCCTTTCTTGCTTGATTACCCCTTTAATGACTAATCACCCCTGCCTTGCTTAATCACCCTTACCTTGCTGAATTACCCCTACCTTGCTTAATTCCTCCCATCTTGTGGAATCGACCCCTTCTTTCATACTCACCGCTACTTTGATGAATTCCCCCTACCTTGCTTAATCAACCTTACCTTGCTTAATCACCCCTACCTTTCTGAGTCACCCCTACCTTGATTTATCACACCTAATTTGCTGGCTTCCCACCCTTTTGCTGAATTCACTCTACGTGGCTTTATTACCCCTTTCTTGATTAATCATCCCTACCTTGCTTAATCATCCCTACCTTGCTGAATCCCCCCTCCCTTGCTGAATCATCCCTACCTTGCTTAACTACGCCTTACCTTTCTGCATTCCCACCACCTTGCTGAATTTCCGCTACCTTGTTTAAGCACTCCTACCTTCTTAGTCTCCCATACCTTGATTTATAACCCCTACCTAGCATTAGTCACCCCTACCTTGCTGAATTCCCTCTCTCTTGCCGAATCTTCCCTACCTTACTGAGTTTCCACTACCTTGCTTAATCACCCCTACCTTTATTACAAACCCGTACCTTGCTTAATCAACCCTACCTTGCTGAATCCCTTCAACCTTGCTGAATCCCCCCTTCCTAGCTGTATCAACCTTACCTTGTTGAATCCCCCCTACCTAGCTGAATTCTCCCCAGCTTTCTGAATCCCCGCTACGTTGCTTAATCACGCCTTCCTTGCTTTATCACCCCTACCTTGCTTAATCACCCCTACCTTGCTTAATCACCCCTACCTTGCTTAATCACCCCTAACTTGCAGAATTCCCACCCCCTTGCTGAATTCCCTCTACCTTGCTTAATCACCGTTATCTTCCTGAATTCTCACTACCTTGCTTAATCATCCATACCTTGCTGAATCCCCCCTACCTTGCTGAACCCCCCGTTTATTGCTTACTCACCCCTACCTTCTCCCTGTCTTGCTGAATCCCCCCTACCTTGTTGAATCATCCCTACCTTGCTTAATCACACCGACCCTGTTGAATTCCCACTACCTTACTGAATTCTCCCTACCTTGTTTAAGCACTCCTACCTTGCTTAATCTTCCCTACCTTGATTAATTACCCCTACCTTAATCACCCCTACCTTGTGGAATTCAACCTCTATTGCTGAATCCCACATACCAGGGAGAATTTCCCCTATCTAGTTGTATCTCCCCTACCTTGGTGAATTTCCATTACCTTGCTCAATCACCCCTACCTTGCTCAATCACCCGTACCTTTACTAATCACCCCTACCTTGCTTACTCACCGCTATCTTGGTGAATCCCCCCTACCTTGCTGAATCCCCCCTTCTTTGTTGAATCACCCCTACCTTGCTGAATCCCCCCTACCTTGCTGAAATCTCCCTATCTTGCTGAACTCCCACTACCTTGCTTAATCACCCCTACCTTGACAAATTCTCCATATCTTGTAAAATCTTTCCTCCCTTTCTTAATTATCCCTACCTTGCTTAATCACCCCTACTTTGCTTAATCACCCCTACATTGCTGAATTCCCACTACCTTGCTGAAATCCCCCTTCCTTGTTTAGTCACTTCTACCTTGCTCAATGACCCCTGCCTTGAATTATCACCCCAACATTGCCTAATCACCCAAAAATAAAAATAAAAATCCCCATATGTTGCTGAATCTCCCCCACGCTTGCTGAGTTTTCTCTATCTTGCTGAATCCCGCCTCCCTTGCTGAATCACCTCTACCTTGCTTAATCAACCCTACCTTGCTGAATACCTCCTTCCTTTCTTAATCACCCCTATCTTGCTCAGTCATCTTACCTTTGTTAATCACGCCTACCTTGCTTAATCATCCCTACCTTGCTTAACCCACCCTAATTTCCTTAATCACCCCTACGTTTCAGAAATCCCACCCCCTTGCTGAATTCCCTCTACATTGATTAATCACCCCTACCTTGCTTAATCACCCATAACTTGCTGGATTCTCACTACCTTGATTAATCACCCATACCTTGCTGAA
Source organism: Closterium sp. NIES-67 (assembly GCA_027943415.1). Taxonomy (NCBI): domain Eukaryota; kingdom Viridiplantae; phylum Streptophyta; class Zygnematophyceae; order Desmidiales; family Closteriaceae; genus Closterium; species Closterium sp. NIES-67. The sequence continues at coordinate 72,829 of BQMB01001556.1, forward strand.
TCCCGCCTACCTTGCAGAATCCCCTCTACTTGCTGAACCCCTCCTTCCTTGCTGAATCCCCCCATCCTTGCTTAATCACCCCTACCTTTCTGAAGTCTCCGTATCTTGCTGAATCCTCCCTACCTTGCCGAATCATCCCTACCTTGCTTAATCATGGCTATCTTGCTGAATTACCCCTACCTTGCTGAATTCCCCCTCTCGCTGAATCCCCCCTACCTTGCTGATTTTCCACTACCTTGCAACATCACCCCTACCTTGCTCAATCACCACTACCTTTATTAAACACCCCTTCCTTGCTTAATCACCCTTGTCTTTCTGAATTCCCCCTGCCTTGCAGAATCACCCCTTCCTTGTTGAATCACCCCGACCTTGCTAAATCCCCCCATAACTTGCTGAATTCTCCCTATCTTGCTGAATCCCTGCTACCTTGCTTAATCACCCCTACCTTGCTGAATTCTCCCAATCTTGCTGAACTCCCCCTACTTTTTGGAATCACCCGTACCTTGCTTAATCACCCCTACTTTGCTGAATTCCCACTACCTTGCTGAATTCCCTCTTCCTTGATTAATTACCCCTACCTTGATCAATCAACCCTACCTTGATTAATCACACATACCTTGCATAATTATCCCTACCTTGCTGAATTCTCCCTTTTTTGTGAAATGCCCCCTTCCTTGCATAGTCACCCCTATTTTGATGAATTCCCATTGCCATGCCTAATCACTCCTACCTTGCTTAATCACCCCTTCCTTGCTTAATCACCCCTTCCTTGCTTAGTCACCCCTATCATTCTGAATCACCCCTACCTTGCTTAAACACCCCTACCTTGCTTAATTCCCACCCTTTTGCTGAATTCCCTCTACCGTGCTCCATCACCCCTACCTTGATTAATCATCTTTACGATGCTTCATCATCCCTACCTTGCTGAATTTCCCCCATTGTGCTGAATCCCCCTTACCTAATTGAATTCTTCCTAACTTGCGGAATCTCCCCTTCCTTGCTTAATCACCCCTACTGTGCTGAATTACCACAACCTTAATTAATCACCCCTACTGTATAAGTTAACCCCACTTTGCTTAATCACCCCTACCTTGCTGAATCCCCCCTTCCTTGCAAAACTTTCCCTACCTCGCTCAATCACCCCTTACTTGCTGAATTCCCTCTATCTTTCTGAATTCCCACTAGGTTGCTGAATTTCCCCTACCTTGTTCAATCACCCCTTCCTTGCTTAATCACACCTACCATGCTGAATTACCCCTACCTTGCTGAATTCTCCCTACCTTGCTGAATTCCCGCCACCTTGCTTAATCACCCGGACCTTGCTGAAATCCTACTTCCTTGCTGAATTCCCCCTCCTTTGTTTAATCAGTCCTACCTTGCTTAATGACCCATACCCATATTAATCACCCCTACCTTGCTTAATCACCCCTACCTTGCTAAATCACCCCCTCCTTCCTGAATCCCCCCTACCTTGCTGAATTCTCCCTATCTGGCTGAATCATCCTACATTTCTTAATCACCCCTACCTTGCTTAATCACCCCTACCATGCTTAATCACCCCTACCTTGCTGAATTCCAAAAACATTGCTGAATTGCCTCTACCTTGCTTAATCACCCCTATATTGATTTCTCACCCCTACCTAGCTTGATCACCCCTATCTTGATTTATCACCACTACCTTGCTTTATCACCACTATCTTGCTGAATCATCCCTCCCTTCCTTAATCACCCCTACCTTGCTGGGTTCTCCCTGTCTTGCTGAATCCCCCCTCCCTTTCCGAATCACCCCTACCTTGAAAATCAACCCTACCTTGCTGATCCTTCTTCCTTGTTGAATCTCGCTGAATCTCCCCTACCATGCTGAGATCTCTTCATCTTGCTGAATCCCCCCTCCCTTTCTGAATCTCCCCTACCTTTATCAATCATCCCTACCTTGCTGAATTTCCACTATGATGCTTAGTCAACCCTACCTTGCTGAATCCGCCTTACCTTGCTGGATTCTCCCTATCTTGCTGAATCCCCCCTACCTTGCTTAATCACCCCTACCTTGCTCAATTCTCCCTATCTTGCTGAATCATCCCTACCTTTCTAAATCACCCCTATCTTGATTCATCTCCCCTACCTTTCTATATCACCTTTATCTTGCTGAATTCCCACCCCCTTGCTGAATTCCCTTTACCTTGCTTAATCACCCCTTCCTTGCTATCTTGCTGAATTCCCACTACCTTGCTTACTCACCCCTGCTTTGCTGAAGTACCACCCTTTTGCTGAATTTCGTCTACCTTGCTTAATAACCCCTACATTGATTTGTCATCCCTATGAAGCTTAATCATCACTTCCTTGCTGAATCCCCCCCACCTTGCTGAATCATCCCTACCTTGCATAATGAAGCCTACGTTGCTGAATTCCCACAACCTTGCTGAAGCCCCCCTACCTTGTTTAAGCACTCCTACCTTGCTCAGCCTTGCATACTATGATCAAGAACCCCTATCTAGCATTAATCACCCCTACCTTTCTGAATTCCCCCTCTCTTGCTGAATCCCCCCTACCTTGCTGAATTTTCCCTATCTTGCTGAATCTCCCCTACCTTGCTGAATTTCCAGTACCTTGATTAATCACCCCTACCTTGCTCAATCACCCCTACCTTGCTAAATCCCCCCTACCTTGCTGAATTCTCCCAATCTTGCTGAATCCCCCCTACCTTGCTCAATCACCCCTACCTTGCTCAATTATCCCTATCTTGCTGGATCATCCCTACCTTTCTCAATCACGCCTACCTTGATTAATCACCCCTACCTTGCTTATTTACCCCTATCTTGCTCAATCCCTCATACCTTGCTGAATCCCCCCATCTGTGTTGAATCAACCCTACCTTGCTGAATCCCCCCATCTGTGTTGAATCAACCCTACCTTGCTGAATCCCCCCTACCTTGCTGAATTCTCGCTACCTTGCTGAATCCCCACTACCTCCTTAATCACCCCTACCTTGCTGAATTCTCCCTATCTTTCTTATTCATCCCTACCTTGCTGAATCTCCCCAACCTTACTGTGTTCTCTTCATCTTGCTGAATCTCCCCAACCTTTCTGAATCACCCCTACCTTTATTCATCATCCCTACCTGGCTGAATTCCCACCATGTTTCTTTATCAACCCTAACTTGCTGAATCACCCCTACCTTGCTTAATCATCCCTACCTTGCTGCATTCCCACTATCTTGCTAAATTTCCACTTCCTTTTCTAATCACTCCTACCTTGCGTAATGACCCCTACCTTGATTAATCACCCCTATATTGCTTAGTCACCTGAAAATTGCAGAATTCTCCATATCTTGCTGGATCTACCCTAACTTGCTGAATCCCCTACCTTTATCACCCCTAGCTTGCTGAATTCCACCTCTCTTGCTGAATTCCCACTACCAGGCAGAATTTTCCTTATTTCGTTGCATCTCCCTACCTTGCTGAATTTCCACTACCTTGCTCAATCACCCCTGCCTTGCTCAATCACCCCTACCTTGCTTAATCACCCATATCTTGGTGAATCCCTACTACCTTGCTGAATCCCCCCGTCCTTGTTGAATCATCCCTTCCTTGCTGAATCCCCCCTACCTTGCTGAATTCTCCTTATCTTGCTGAATTCCTGCTACCTTGCTTAATCACCCCTACCTTGACAAATTCTCCCTATCTTGCAAAATCATCCCTCCCTTTCTTAATCATCCCTACCTTGCTTAATCACCCCTACCTTTCTTAATCACCCCTACCTTGCAAAATCACCCCTACCTTGCTCAATCACCACTACCTTTATTAAATACCCCTTCCTTGCTTAATCACCCTTGTCTTACTGAATCCCCCCTTCCTTGCTGAAATCCCCCTTCCTTGTTGAATCACCCCTACCTTGCTAAATCCCCCCTACTTTCCTGAATTCTCCCTATCTTGCCGGATCCCCCCTACCTTGCTGAATTCTCCCTATACTGCTGAGTCCCCCCTACTGTGCCTAAGCACCCCTACCTTGCTGAATCCCCCCTTTCTTGCCAAATTTCCCATACCTTGGTTAATTTCGCCTACCTTGCTGAATTTCCACTACCTTTCTGAATCCCCCCTAGCCTCTTTAAGCACTTCGACATTGCCTAGTCTCCCATACCTTGATTAATAATCCCTACCTAGCATTAATCACCCCTACCTTGCTGAATTCCCCCTCTCTTGCTGAATCCCGCCTACCTTGCTGAATTTTCCCTATCTCGCTGAATCTTCTCTACCTTGCTGAGTTTCCACAACCTTGCTTAATCACTCCAATCTCGCTGAATCTTCCCTACCTTGCTGAATACCCCCTTCCTTGTTGAATCAACCCTCCCTTGCTGAATCAACCCTACGTTGCTGAATTCTCCCTATCTTGCTTAATCTCCGCTACCTTGCTTAATCACCCCTACCTTGCTGAATTCTCCCTGTCTTGCTGAATCATCCCTCCCTTTCTTAATCACCCCTATATTGCTTAATCACCCCTTTATTGCTAAATCACCCCTACTTTGCTGAATCACCCCTACCTTGCCAAATCACCCCTACCTTGCTGCATTCCGACCCCCTTGCTGAATTCCCTCTTCCTTGCTTAATCACCTCTAAATTGCTCCATTCCCCCTATCTTGCTGAATCTCCTCCCCTACGTTGCGGAATCACCACTACGTTGCTTAATGAACCCTTCCTTGCTGGATCACCCCTACCTTGCATAATCACCCCTACCTTGCAGAAATACCACTACCTTGCTGAATTCCCCTTCCCTTGTTTAATCAGTCCTACGTTGCGTAATGACCCATACCTTTATTAATCACCCCTACATTGCATAATCACCCGAAAATTGCAGAATTCCCCATATCTTGCTGAATCTCCCCTACCTTGCTGAGTTCTCTTTTTCTTTCTGAATCCCCCCTCCCTTGCTGAATAACACCTACCTTGCTTAATCAACCCTTCCTTGCTGAATTCCCCCATTCTTGCTTAATCACCCCAAACATATTTATCACCGCTATCTTGCTTAGTCGTCCCTCCCTTGCTGAATCCCCCCTTCTTTGTTGGATCAAACCTGCCTTACTGAATACCCCCAACCTTGCTGAATTCTCCATACCTTGGTGAATCCCCCCGACCTTGCTTAATCACTCCTACCTTGCACAATTCTCCCTATCTTGCTGAATCATCCCTACCTTTCTTAATCACCCCTGCCTTGCATAATCACCCCTACTTTGCTGAATCACCCCTGCCTTGCTTTATCACCCCTGCCTTGATTAATCACCCCGACCTTGCAGAATTCCCACCCCCTTGCTGAATTCCCTCTACCCTGCTTAATCACTCATTCCTTGCTTAATCAACCCTATCTTGCTGAATTCCCACTACCTTGCTGAATCCTCCCTTCCATCCTGAATCCCCCCTACCTCGCTGAATCTCCCCCTACCTTGCTGAGTTCTCTTTACCTTGCTGAATCCCCCCTCGCTTTCTGAATCACCCCTGCCTAAATAAATCATCCCTACCTTGCTGAATCCCACCTTCCTTGTTGGATCAACCCTACCTTGCTGAATCTCCCCTACCTTGCTGAATTCTCCCTATCTTGCTGAATTCAACCTACCTTGCTAAATAATCCCTACCTTGCTGAATTCCCCATATCTTGCTGAATCATGCCTACCTTTCTTAAACACCCCTACGTTGCTTAATCACCCTTTTCTTGCTTAATCACCCCTGCCTTTCTCAATCACCCCTATCTTGCTGAATCCCCCCTCCCTTGCTTAATCACCCATATCTTCTACCTATCTTGCTGAATTCTCACCCTCTTGCTAAGTCACCCCTACCATGCTTAATCATCCCTACCTTTCTAAATAACCTCTTCCTCTCTTAATCATCTCTACCTTAATTAGCCATCCCTAGGATGCTTAATCATCCCTACCTTGCTGAATCCCCTCCATCTTGCTGAATCTTCCCTACCTTGCTTAATTTCGCCTACCTTTCTGAATTCCCACAACCTTGCTGGATTTCCCCTTCCTTGTTTAAGCACTCTTATCTTGCTTTGTCTCCCATTCCTTGATAAATAACCCCTAATAATCATCCCTACCTTGCTAAATTTCCCCTCTCTTGTTGAATCCTCCCTACCTTGCATAATTTCAACTACCTTGCTTAATCACCCCTACCTTTCCGAATCACCCCTACCTTGTTTAATCACTCCTACCTTGCTTGATCACCCCTACCTTGCTAAATCACCCTTTTGTTGCTTAATCACTCCTACGTTGCTTAATCACTCCTACCTTGCATAATCACCCCTACCTTGCTGAATTCCCACTACCTTTCTTAATCACCCATACCTTGCTGAATCCCCCTTCCCTTGCTGAATCCCCCCTTCCTTGCTTAATCACACCTACCTTCTCCCTATCTTGCTGAATTCCCACCCTGTTGCTTAATTACCCCTACCTTGATTAAACATCCCTATGATGCTTAATCATCCCTACCTTGCTGAATCCCCCCTACCTTGTTGACTTCTCCCAAACTTGATGAATCTCCCCTTCCTTTCTTAACTACCCCTACCTTATTTTATCAACCCTACCTTGCTTAATCACCCCTACCTGGCTTAATCACCCCTACCTTTCTGAGTCAACCCTACTTTGCTTAATCACCCCTTCCTTGCTCAATTCTCCCTATCTTGATGAATCCCCCCAACCTTGCGGAATTCTCCCTATGTGGCTGAATAATCTCTACCTTTCTCAATCACCCCAATGTTGCTTAATCACCCCTACCTTGCTGAATTTCAACCACCTTGCTGCATTGCCACTACCTTGCATTATCACCCCTGCCTTGAATTATCACCCCTACCTTGCTTCATCACCCCTACCTTGCTGAATCACCCCTACCTTGCTTAATCACCCCTACTTTGCTGAATTCCCACCCTTTGGAAGAATTCCCTCCACCTTGCTTTATCACCCCTACCATAATTAATCAACCCTACCTTCCTTAATCACCCCTACCTTGCAAAATCACCCCCTCCTTGCTGAATCCCCCCTACCTTGCTGACTTCTCCCTATCTAGCTGAATCATCCTACCTTTCTTAATCACCCCTAACTTGCTCAATCACCCCTACCATGCTTAATCACCCCTACCTTGCTGAATTGCCTCTACCTTGCTTAATAACCCTTTATTGATTTGTCACCCCTACCTAGCTTGATCACCCCTATCTTGATTTATCACAACTACATTGTATTATCACCCCTACCTTGCTGAATTCTCCCTTACCTGCTGAATTCCCCCTACCTTGCTTTATCACCCCTAACTTGCTGAATTCTCCCAATCATGTTGAATCATCCATACCTTTCTTAATCACCCCTACCTTGCTGCGTTCTCCCTATCTTGCTGAATCCCCCCTCCCTTTCTGAATCATCCCTACCTTGAAAATCAACCCTACCTTGCTGATTCTTCTTCCTTGTTGAATCTCGCTGAATCTCCCCTACCATGCTGAGATCTCTTCATCTTTCTGAATCCCCCCTCCCTTTCTGAATCTCCCCTACCTTTATCAATCATCCCTACCTTGCTGAATTTCCACTATGATGCTTAGTCAACCCTACCTTGCTGAATCCGCCTTACCTTGCTGGATTCTCCCAATCTTGCTGAATCCCCCCTACCTTGCTTAATCACCCCTAACTTGCTGAATTCTCCCTATCGTGCTGAATCATCCATACCTTTCTTAATCACCCCTACCTTGCTGCGTTCTCCCTATCTTGCTGAATCCCCCCTCCCTTTCTGAATCATCCCTACCTTGAAAATCAACCCTACCTTGCTGATTCTTCTTCCTTGTTGAATCTCGCTGAATCTCCCCTACCGTGCTGAGTTCTCTTCATCTTGCTGAATCCCCCCTCCCTTTCTGAATCTCCCCTACCTTTAGTAATCTTTCCTACCTTGCTGAATTTCCACTACGATGCTTAGTCAACCCTGCCTTGCTTAATCACCCCTACCTTGCTCAATTCTCCCTATCTTGCTGAATCATCCCTACCTTTCTAAATCACCCCTATCTTGATTCATCTCCCCTACCTTTCTATATCACCTTTATCTTGCTGAATTCCCACCCCCTTGCTGAATTCCCTTTACCTTGCTTAATCACCCCTTCCTTGCTATCTTGCTGAATTCCCACTACCTTGCTTACTCACCCTTGCTTTGCTGAAGTACCACCCTTTTGCTGAATTTCGTCTACCTTGCTTAATATCCCCTACATTGATTTGTCATCCCTATGGAGCTTAATCATCCCTTCCTTGCTGAATCCCCCCCACCTTGCTGAATCATCCCTACCTTGCTGAATTCCCACAACCTTGCTGAATCCACCCTACCTTGTTTAAGCACTCCTACCTTGCTCAGTCTCGCATACTATTATCAAGAACCCCTATCTAGCATTATTCACCCCTACCTTTCTGAATTCCCCCTCTCTTGCTGAATCCCCCCTACCTTGCTGAATTTTCCCTATCTTGTTGAATCTCCCCTACCTTGCTGAATTTCCAGTACCTTGATTAATCACCCCTACCTTGCTCAATCACCCCTACCTTGCTGAATCCCCCCTACCTTGCTGAATTCTCCCAATCTTGCTGAATCCCCGCTACCTTGCTTAATCACCCCTACCTTGCTCACTTATCCCTATCTTGCTGAATCATCCCTACCTTTCTCAATCACGCCTACCTTGATTAATCATACCTACCTTGCTTAATTACCCCTATCTTGCTGAATCCCCCCTGCCTTGCTGAATCCCCCCATCCATGTTGAATCAACCCTACCTTGCTGAATTCTCGCTACCTTGCTGAATCCCCGCTACCTCCTTAATCACCCCTACCTTACTGAATTCTCCCTATCTTTCTTATTCATCCCTACCTTGCTGAATCTCCCCTACCTTTCTGAATCACCCCTACCTCAATTATTCATCCCTACCTTGCTGAATTCCCACTACGTTGCTTAATCAACCCTAACTTGCTGAGTCACCCCTATCTTGCTTAATCATCCCTACCTTGCTGCATTCCCACTACCTTGCTCAATTTTCCCTTTGTTTTCTAATCACTCCTACCTTGCATAATGACACCTACCTTCATTAATCACCCCTATATTGCTTAATCTACCCTACCTTGCTGAGTTCTCTCTATCTTGCTGAATCCATCCTCCATTGCTGAATCAACCCTACCTTGCTTAATCAACCCTACCTTGCTCAATCAATCCTACCTTGCAGAATTCCCACCCCCTTGCTGAATTCCCTCTACCTTGCTTTATTACCCCTTTCTTGCTTAATCACCCCTTTCTTGCTGAATCCCCCCTCCCTTGCTGAATATCCCCTTCCTTGGTTAATCAACCCTACCTACTCCCTTTCTTGCTGAATCCCCACTCTCTTTCTTAGTCACCCTTACCTTGATTAATCATCCCTATGATGCTTAATCATTCCTACCTTGCTGAAGTGTCCCTTTCTTGCTGAATCATCCCTCCCTTTCTTAATCACCCCTACCTTGCTTAATCATCCCTACCTTGCTAAATCACTCCTACCTTGCTTAATCACCCCCAACTTACTTAATCACCCCTACCTTTCTGAATTCCCACCCTCTCACTTAATTCCCTCTTCCTGGCCTAGACATCCCTAAATGGATTGATCATCCCTAACTTACAGAGTAACCGTTACATTGCTGAATCCCCCCTTCCTTGCTGAATCATCATAATCACCCCAAAATTGCTCCATTCCCCCTATCTCGTTGAATTTTCCCTTCCTTGCTGAGTTCTCTTTATCTAGCTGAATCCCCCTCCCTTCCTGAATCACCCTACCAATATTAATCATCCCTACCTTGTTGAATTCCCACTACGTTGCTTGATCAAGCCTACCTTGCTGAATCACCCCTACCTTGCTGAATTCTCACTTCCTTGTTTACTCATTCCTACCTTGATTAATGATCCCAACCCTGAATAATCACCCCTATATTGCTTAATTACCCGAAAATTGCAGAATTGCCGATTTCTGCTTAATCCCGCCTCCCTTGCTGAATCACCCCTACCTTGCTTAATCAACCCTACCTTGCTTAATCACCCTTGCCTTGCTGAACACCCCCATCCGTGTTGAATCAACCCTACCTTGCTGAATTCCCCCTACCTTGCTGAATTCTCGCTACCTTGCTGAATCCCCACTACCTCCTTAATCACCCCTACCTTGCTGAATTCTCCCTATCTTGCTGAGTCATCCCTACCTTGCTGAATCTCCCTACCTTGCTGTGTTCTCTTCACCTTGCTGAATCTCCCCTACCTTTCTGAATATCCCCTACCTTTCTGAATAACCCCTACCTTTATTCATCATCCCTACCTTGCTGAATTACCACTACGTTGCTTAATCAACCCTAACTTGCTGAATCACCCCTACCTTGCTTAATCATCCCTACCTTGCCGCATTCCCACTACCTTGCTCAATTTCCCCTTACTTTACTAATCACTCCTACCATGCATAATGACCCCTACCTTGATTAATCACCCCTATATTGCTTAATCACCAGAAAAATGCAGAATTCCCCTTATCTAGCTGAATATACCCTACCTTACTGAATCCCCTATCTTAATCACCCCTAGCTTGCTGAATTCCACCTCTCTTGCTGAATCCCCCCTACCAGGCAGAATTTTCCCTATCTAGTTGCATCTCCCCTACCTTGCCGAATTTCCACTCCCTTGCTCAATCACCCCTGCCTTGCTCAATCACCCCTACCTTGTTTAATCACCCACAACTTGGTGAATCCCCACTACCTTGCTGAATCCACACTTCCTTGTTGAATCACCCCTACCTTGCTGAATCCCTTCTACCATGCTGAATTCTCCCTATCTTGCTGAATTCCCACTACCTTGCTTAATCACCCCTACCTTGACCAATTCTCTATATCTTGCAAAATCATCCCTCCCTTTCTTAATCATCCCTACCTTGCCTAATCACCCCTACCTGGCTTAATCACTCCTACCCTGCATAATCACCCCTACCTTACTCAATCACCACTACCTTTATTAAACACCCCTTCCTTGCCTAATCGCCCTTGTCTTGCTGAATCCTCCCTGCCTTGCTGAATCGCCCCTTCCTTGTTGAATCACCCCTACCTTGCTAAATCCCCCCCACCTTGCTGAGTTCTCCCTACCTTGCCAGATCCCCCCTACCTTGCTGAATTCTCCCTATATTGCCGAATTCCCCCTACCGTGCCTAAGCACCCCTTCCTTGCCAAATTTCCCCTACCTTCCTGAATTCCCATTACCTTGCTGAATTCCCCCTAGCTTGTTTAAGCACTCCGACCTTGCTCACTCTCCCATACCTTGATTCATAATCCCTACCTAGCAATAATCACCCCTACCTTGCTGAATTCCCCCTCTCTTGCTGAATCCTGCCTACCTTGCTGAATTTTCCCTATCTCGCTGAATCTTCCCTACCTTGCTGAGTTTCCACAACCTTGCTTAATCACCCCTACCCTGCTCAATCACCCCTTCCATTATTGTTCACCCGAACCTTGCTGAATTCTCCCTATCTTGCTGAATCATCCCTCCCTTTCTTAATCACCCCTACATTGCGTAATCACTCATTTATTGCTAAATCATCCCTACTTTGCTGAGTCCCCACTACATTGCTGAATCTCGTCTACCTTTTTGGACCCCCCCTTCCTTGCTTAATCACCCCTAAATTGCTCCATTTCCCCTATCTTGCTGAATCTCCTCCCCTACCTTGCGGAATTACCACTACGTTGCCTAATCAACCCTACGTTGCTGAATCACCCCTACCTTGCTTAATCACCCCTACACTGCTGAATCCCCCCTCCCTTGTTTAATCAGCCCTACCTTGCTTAATGAACCATACCTTTATTAATCACCCCTACATTGCATAATCACCCAAAAATTGCATAATTCCCCATATCTTGCTGAATCTCCCTTACCTTGCTGAGTTCTCTCTTTCTTGATCAATCCCCCCTCACTTGCTGAATCACCCCTACCTTGCTTAATCAACCCTTTCTTGCTGAATTCCCCCATTCTTGCTCAATCACCCCAAACATATTTATCACCCCTATCTTGCTTAGTCGTCCCTACCTTGCTGCATCCCCCCTTCCTTGTTGAATCAACTCTACCTTGCTGAATCCCCCCAACCTTGCTCACTTCTCCATATCTTGGTGAATCCCTCCGACCTTGCTTAATCACCCCTACCCTGCTCAATTCTCCCAATCTTGCTGAATCATTCCTACCTTTCTTAATCACCCCTGCCTTGCATAATCACCCCTTCCTTGCTGAATCACACCTGCCTTGCTTTATCACCCCTGCCTTGATTAATCACCCCTACCATGCAGAATTCTCAACCCCTTGCTGAATTCCCTCTACCCTGCTTAATCACCCCTTCCTTGCATAATCACCCCTACCTTGCTGAATCCCCCCTCCCTTGTTGAATCAACCCTACCTTGCTGAATCCCCCCTACCTTAATGAATTCTCCCTATCTTGCTGAGTCCAACCTACCTTGCTAAATAACCCCTATCTTGCTGAATTCTCCCTATCTTACTGAATCATGCCTACCTTTATTAATCACCCCTACCTTGCTTAATCACCCTTTCCTTGCTTAATCACCCCAGCCTTTCTCAATCACCCCTATCTTGCTGAATCCCCCCTCCCTTGATTAATCACCCCTATCTTCTACCTATCTTGCTGAATTCTCCCTGTCTTGCTGAATCATCCCTCCCTTTCTTAATCACCCCTACATTGCTTAATCACCCCTTTATTGCTAAATCACCCCTACTTTGCTGAATCACCCCTACCTTGCCAAATCACCCCTACCTTGCTGCATTCCGACCCCCTTGCTGAATTCCCTCTTCCTTGCTTAATCACCTCTAAATTGCTCCATTCCCCCTATCTCGCTGAATCTCCTCCCCTACGTTGCGGAATCACCACTACGTTGCTTAATAAACCCTTCCTTGCTGGATCACCCCTACCTTGCTTAATCACCCCTACCTTGCTTTATCACCCTTTCCTTGCTTAATCACCCCAGCCTTTCTCAATCACCCCTATCTAGCTGAATCCTCCCTCCCTTGTTTAATCACCCCTATCTTCTACCTATCTTGCTGAATTCTCACCCTCTTGCTCAATAACCCATACCATGCTTAATCATCCCTCTCTTCCTGAATAACCTCTACCTTGCTTTATCATCCCTTCCTTGCTGAATCCCTCCCATCTTGCTGAATCTTCCCTACCTTTCTTAATTTCGCTTACCTTGCTGAATTCCCACAACCTTGCCGGATTTCCCCTACCTTGTTTAAGCACTCGTATCTTGCTTAGTCTCCCATTCCTTGATTAAAAACCCCTAATAATCATCCCTACCTTGCTAAATTCTTCCTCTCTTGCTGAATCCTCCCTATCTTGCTTAATTTCAACTACCTTGCTTAATCACCCCTACCTTGCTTAATCACCCCTACCTTGCTCAATCATCCCTACCTTCATTAATCACCCCTACCTTGCTTAATCAAACATATCTTGCTGAATCCCCCCTTCCTTGTTGAATGAACCCTACCTTGCTGAATCCCCCCTTCCTTGCTGAGTTCTCCCTATCTTGCAGAATCCCCCATACCTTGCTTTGTTACCCTTATATTGCTCAATTCTCACCATCTTGCTGAATCATCCCTATCTTTCCTAATCCCCACTACCTTGATTAATCACCCCTACCTTGCTGAATTCATTTCTCCCTTTCTTAATCACCCCTACCTTGATTTGTCATTCCTACTTTGCTAATTCAGCCCTACCTTGCTAAATCAGCCATACCTTGCTAAATAACCCCTACCTTGCTTAATCACCCCTACCTTGCTGAATTCCCACTACCTTGCTTAATCACCCATACTTTGCCGAATCCCCACTTGCTTGCTTAATCACCCCTACCTTCTCCCTATCTTGCTGAATTTCCACCCTCTTTCTCAGTCACCTCTACCTTTATGAATTCTCCCTATCTTGCTGAATCATCCCTCCCTTTCTTAATCACCCCTACCTTGCAAAGTTGTCACTATTGAACTTGTCAAGGCCAAACACTCTCGGCTCATCCCTAGAGGGGCCAAGGCTAGGTTGCACCGTAGCAGTGGGTGGATCTTGGTGTTGGCCTTGTACTTGGGCATCGTCTCTGCCTCCAGCACCTCTTCCAATCCCTTCCCCAGATCTAGGCATGGTTGAAATGACTCCAATGGGCTCTGATACCACTTGTTATAATCACAATAGGCTCAGATGTGCCTAAATTGGAGAGAGTGCACAGTCGGATTTCCGTCAGACGGCTTCAAATACGGATAGCGAGATGATCTGTGTCTTAAACGGTGATCTCTAAGTTGGGTCTGGAGCGCGTTGCTGTTTCCTATCAGCAGCAAGTTGAATCATGAAATTCCATGAAGAGTTGACGACGCTATGGCGGTTTGACTGGTAAGAGGTATAGCAGCACTGTAGTCTTAGAAGTAAAAACTTAGCAAGAAGAATCGAGATAAAAATGGTTCTCAGCCTCTACAGGCCCCACGAGCCAAGGTCCAGGTTGGTGGTACACCACCACAGAGTACCCAACCACAAAGAGACTCAAAATATACTCAACAAGGGGCTGGACCAAGTGAAATGTAACACTACATGAAGTAGCATTAATACTTTTCACTATTCTGATATTTATCCACTTCCCTTGGGCTTGAAATCTTGAGCTCTTGGTCTTGATTCTGCAAGATAAATTCAACTTCAGTTGATGAGGGATTGCTGCACACACCTACAATGTGATGGACACTAAACACTCGACAAAATGGAAAAACACATGCGACACGCAAACGACGACTTGACAGGCGAGTTGTGAAAACTTGATAATGTCTTGACCGACACAAACCACATTTTGATACACCATTCAAACACACCGGTCATAAAGCACACTGGTCGAAAGGCACACCGGTCGAAAAGCACACCCGTCGAAAAGCACACCGGTCGTAAAAGCTCACCGGTCGAGAAGCACACCAGTCGAAAAGCACACCGGTCGAAATGCACACTAGGCGAAAAGCACACCGGTCCAAAAGCACACCGATCGAAATGCACACTGGTCGAAAAGCACACCGGTCGAAAAGAACACCGGTTGAAAACCTCACCAGTCGAAAACCTCACCGGTCAAAAAGCACACCGGTCGGAAAGCACACTGGTTGAAAAGCACAGCAGTCGAAAAGCACACCGGTCGGAAAGCACACACGTCGAAAAGCACACCGGTCGAAAAGCAAACCGGTCGAAAAGCACACCGGTCGAAAAGCACACCGATCGAGAAGCTCCCTGATAGAAAGCACCCCGGTTGAAAAGCACATCGGTCGAAAAGCACACCGGTCGAAAGCACACTAGTCTGAAATTACACCGGTCGAGAAGCACATAGATCGAAAAGCACACCCGTCGAAAAGCACACCAGTTGAAAAGCACCCCGGTCGAAAAGCACACCGGTCAAAAAGTACTTGGTCAAAAGATCCCCGGTCAAAAAGCACACTGGTGGAAAAGCACACTGGTTGATACGCTCACCGATCGAAAAGCTCACCGGTCAAATAGCATATTGGTGGAAAAGCACATCGGTTGAAAAGCACACCGGTCGAAAAGCACACATATCGAAAAGCACACCGGTCGAAAGGCACACCGGTCAAAAAGCACACCGGTCGAAAAGCACACCGGTCCAGAAGCTCACTGATTGAAAGTACCCTGGTTGAAAAGCACACCGTTCGAAAAGCACACAGATCGAAAAGCACACCCGTCGAAAAGCACACCGATCGAAAAGCACACCGGTTGAAAAGCACACCGGTCGAAAAGCACACCGGTCGAAAAGCACTCTGGTCGAAAGCACACCGGTCCAAAAGCACACCGGTCGATTAGCCCCCCGGTCGAAAAGCACACCGGTTGATAAGCTCAACGGTCAAAAAGCTCACGGGTCGAAAAGCACACCGGTCGAAAAGCTCACCGGTCGAAAAACACCCCGGTCAAAAGCACCCCGGTCGAGAAGCTCACCGATTGAAAGCACCCCGGTTGAAAAGCACACCGGTTGAAAAGCACAATGGACGGAAGCCCACTAGTCTGAAAGCACACCGGTCGAAATTCACACCAGTCGAAATTCACACCGGTCGAAAGCACACTAGTTTGAAAGCACACTGGGCGAAAAGCACATTGATTGAAAAGCACACCCGTCGAAAAGCACACCGATTGAAAAGCACACTGGCTGAAAAGCACACCGGTTGAAAAGCACACCCGTCAAAAAGCACACCAGTCGAAAGGAACACTGTTTGAAAGCACACCGGTCCAAAAGCACACCGCTCGAAATGCACCCCGGTCAAAAGAACCCTGGTTGAAAAGCACACTGGTGGAAAAGCACACCAGTTGAAAAGCACACCAGTCCAAAAGCAGATGGGTCAAAAAGCACACCGGTCGAAATGCACACCAGTCGAAATGCACACCGGTCGAAAAGCACACTGGTCGAAAAGCTCACCGGTAGAAAACCTCACCAGTCGAAAACCTCACCTGTCCAAAAGCACACCGGTCAAAAAGCACACCGATCGAAAGCACACTGGTCGAAAAGCACACCGGTCAAAAAGCATACTGGTCGAAAAGCGCACCGGTCGAAATGCACACTAGGCGAAAAGCACACCGGTCCAAAAGCACACCGGTCGAAATGCACACTGGTTGAAAAGAACACCGGTCGAAAAGCACACCGGTCCAAAAGCACACCGGTCGATTAGCCCCCCGGTCGAAAAGCACACCGGTGGAAAAGCACACTTGTTGATAAGCTCAACGGTCGAAAAGCTCACGGGTCGAAAAGCACACGGGTCGAAAAGCACACCGGTCGAAAAGCTCACCGGTCGAAAAACACACCGGTCGAAAAGCACCCCGGTCAAAAGCACCCCGGCCGAAAAGCACACCGGCCGAAAAGCACACCGGTCGAAAAGCACACCGGTCGAAAAGCACACCGGTCGAAAAGCACACCGGTCGAAAAGCTCACCGGTCGAAAAGCACACCGGTCGAAAAGCACACCGGACGAAAAGCTCACCGGTCGAAAAGCACACCGGTCGAAAACCCCCCCGGTCAAAAAGCCCACCGGTCAAAAAGCACACCATTTGAAAAGCTCACCCGTTGAAAAGCACACCGGTCGAAAAGCACACCGGTCGAAAAGCATACCAGAAGAAAAGCTCACCGGAAGGAGAGCACAAAGGTCGAAAAGCATACCGGTAGAAAAGCACGCCGATCGAAAAGCACACCGATTGAATAGCATACCAGTCGAAAAGCACACCGGTCGAGAAAGACACCAGTCGAGAAAAACACCGGTCGAAAAGCTCACCGGTCGTAAAAGAACACCGGTCGAAAAGCACACCGGTCGAAAAGCACACCGGTACAAAAGCACACCGGTACAAAAGCACACCGGTCCAAAGGCAGACCGGTCCAAAGGCACACCGGTCAAAAGGCACACCGGTTGAAAAGCACATCGGTCGAAAAGCACACTGGTCGAAAAGCACACCGGCCGAAAAGCTGACTCTACCTTGCTTGATCACCCCAATTTTTCTCCATTCCCCGACCTCATTGAATCTCCCCTACCTTGCTGATTTCTCTTTATCTTGCTGAATCCCCCTCCCTTTCTGAATCACTCCTACCATTATTAATCATCCCACCCTTGCTGAATTCCCACTAGGTTGGTTAATCAAGCCTAGCATGTTGAATCACCCCTACATTGCTTTATCACCCCTACCTTGCTGAATTCCCACTACCTTGTTTACTCACTCCTACCTTGATTAATGATCCCTACTCTGATTAATCACCCCAATATTGCTTAATCACCTGAAATTTGCAGAATTCCCGATATCTTGCTGAATTTTCCTAACTTGCAGATTCCCCCCTACCTTGCTTAATTACCCTTACCTTGCTCAATTCTCACTATCTTGCTGTATTCCATCTACCTTGCTTTATCACCCTTTCCTTGCTTAATCACCCCTATATTGCTGAATTCCCACTACCTTGCTTAATCACCCCTAATTTTTTTAAATTTCCCACCTTTTTTGGAATTCCCTCTACCTTGCTTAATCACCCCTACCTTGCTTAATCACCCCTACCTTGCTTAATCACCCCTACCTTGCTTAATCACCCCTACGTTGCTGAATTCCCACCCATTCTCTGAATTCCCGCTACCTTGCTTAATCACTTCTATCTTTAGAAATCATCCCTACAAAATTCTTAATCATCCCTACTTTGCTGAATCTCCACCACCTTGCTGAATCATCCCTACCTTGCTATATTACGCCTACCTTGCTGAATTCCCCCTACCTTGCTGTATTCCCCCTACCTTGTTTAAGCACTCGTATCTTTCTTTGTCTCCCACATATTGATTTATAACCCGTACCTAGCATTAAACACACCTACCTTGCTGAATCTCCCCTCTCTTTCTGAATCCCCCCTTCTTTGCTGATGTTTACCTATCTCGCTGAATCTCCCCTACCTTGCTGAATTTCCACTACCTTGCTTAATCACGCCTACCTTGCTATATCACCCCTAACTTTCTGAATCCCCCCTTCAATGTCGAATCAACCCTACCTTGCAAACTCCCCATGACCTTGCTGAATTCTCCCCACCTTGCTGAATCATCCCTCCCTTTCTTAATCACCCCTACCTTGCTAAATTCCCTCATCCTTGATTAACCACCCCCACCGTGATTAACCATCCCTACCATGCTTAATCAATCCTACCTTGCTTGATGACCCCTACCTTGATTTATCACCCCTACATAGCCTAATCACCCATATCGTGCCGAATCACCCCTACATTGCTTAATCAACCCTACCTTGCTGAATTCCTCCTTCCTTGCTTAATCACCCCTACCTTGCTCAATCACCCCTACCTTTATTAATCACCCCTACCTTGCTTAATCAACTCTACCTTGCTGAATCCCCCCTTCCTTGTTGAATGAACCCTACCTTGCTGAATCCCCCCTAACTTGCTGAATTCTCCCTATCTTGCAGAATCCCCCATACCTTGCTTAATTACCTTTACATTGCTCAATTCTCACTATCTTACTGAATCATCCCATGTTTCATAATCACCACTACCTTGCTTAAGCACCCCTACCTTGCTTTATAACCCCTACCTTGCTTAATCACCCCTGTCTTGCTTAATCACCCCTACCTTGCAGAATTCCCACCCCCTTGCTGAATTCCCTCTACCTTGCTTTACCACCCCTTCCTTGCTTAATGACCCCTATCTTGCTGAATTACCACTACCTTGCTTTGTCCCATTGCTGTATTCCCTCTAGCTTGCTTGATCACCCCTATCTTGAATAATTATCCCTATGATGTTACCTTGAATAATTATCCCTATGATGCTCCCTACCTTACTGAATCCCCCTCACCTTGCTGAATCATCCCTGCCTTGCTTAATTACGCCTACCTTGCTGAATTCCCACTACCTTGCTGAATACCCCCTACCTTGTTTGAGCACTTGTACCTTGCTTAGTCTCACATACTTTGATTAATAACCCCTTCATAGGATAAATCACCCCTACCTTTCTGAATTTTCCCTCTCTTGCTGAATCCCCCTACCTTGCTGAATTTTCCCTATCTCACTGAATCTCCCCTACCTTGCAAAATTTCCACTAACTTGCTAAATCACCCCTACCTTGCTAAATCACCCCTACCATGCTTTATCACCCCCATCTTGCTGAATTCCCACCTCCTTGCTGAATCACCCCTACCTTGATTAATCATTCCTACCTTGTTGAGTCACTGCTACATTGCTGAATCCCCCCTAACTTGCCGAATCCCCCCTACCTTGTTGAACCCCCTCTTCCTTGATGAATCATCCCTACCTTGCTTAATCGCCCCTAAATTTCTCCATCCCCCCTATCTCGCTGAATCTAACCTACCTTGCTGAGTTCTCTTACATTGCTGAATCCCCCCTCCCTTTCTGAATTACCCCTTCCTTTTTTTATCGTCCCTATCTTGTTGAATTCCCACTACGTTGCTTAATCAACCCTCTCTTGCTGAATCACCCCTACCTTGATTAATCAACCCTACCTTGCTGAATTCTTCCTTCCTTGCTTAATCACCCATGCCTTTAATAATCTCCCCTACCTTGTATAATCAGCCCTTCCTTAATGAATCCCCCCTTCCTTGTTGAATCATCCCTACCTAGCTGAATCCCCCCTTCCTTGCTAAATTCTCCCTAACTTCCAGAAACCCCCCTACCTTGCTTAATCACGCATACCTTGCTGAGTTATTGTTGTTGTTGCTGCCATACCCTCCATTACGACGGTCTCCATTGAAGTTCATGCTGTCAAATCTTCCTCCTCGCCCTCTGCCCCTTCCACTGCCGTGCCCACGGCCCATGCTTGCCATTCCGGCACCATCGGGACCCGCCAATTCGTGACGGCGGAAATCTTCTTGTAAGATTTCCCGCTTCACGTCTTCGAGTGAGAGGCGGGGCGGATCTCGATTTAGGTTGATGATGAGTGAGGAACATGAGTGTGGAAGTAAGGCCAGCAGCGTGGTCTTCTTTTGAAGGTCACTGTTGTTCAGGTCAGCTCCTTCGAGCCATGTCAACAAGTCAAAGAATTTCTGCACTCCTTCCTCCACCGGTTTGCCTTCGTCAATTCGAAGTGCCACCAATTGCCTTTTCAAAGCCACAGCCACCGTCGCTGTTGCAGGAGCATGTACACCCTTGAGAGCAGCCCATGCCTTTGGTCCCTTTGCTGGTTCACGCTGAAAAGGCTTGATGTGATGGATTTGGCTGCTCCCCAATGCTTGCCCAAGTAGAAGATAGCCATGTGCGCTCTTCTGCACCCACGAGCTCTTCTCCGGGTCATTCTCGGGGCGCTTCTCCGTTCCTTCCATCACCTCCAGCTGATCATAGTGGTCAAAGATGTTCTCCATCTTGTAGGACCACTCAGCAAAGTTGTCACCGTTGAACTTGTCAAGGCCAAACACTCTAGGCTCATCCCTAGAGGGGCCAAGGCTAGGTTGCACCGGAGCAGTGGGTGGATCTTGGTGTTGGCCTTGTACTTGGGCATCGTCTCTACCTCCAGCACCTCTTCCACTCCCTTCCCCAGATCTAGGCATGGTCGAAATGGCTCCAAGGGGCTCTGATACCACTTGTTATAATCACAATAGGCTCAGATGTGCCTAAATTGGAGATAGAGTGCACAGTCGGATTTCTGTCAAACGGCTTCAAATACCGATAACAAGCTGATCTGTATCTCAAACGGTGATCTGTAAGTTGGGTCTGGAGCACGTTGCTATTTCCTATTAGCAGAAAGTTGAGTCATGAAATTTCATGATGATTTGAGGACGCTATGGCGGTTTGACTGGTAGGAGGTATAGCAGCACTGTAGTCTTAGAAGTACAAACTTAGCAAGAAGAATCGAGATTGAGATGGTTCTCAGCCTCTACAAGTCCCACAAGCCAAGGTCCAGGTTGGTGGTACACCACCACAGAGTACCCAACCACGAAGAGACTCAAAACAAACTCAACAAGGGGCTGGACCAAGTGAAATGTAACACTACATGAAGTAGCATTAATATTTTTCACTATTTTAATATTTATCCACTTCCCTTGGGCTTGAAATCTTGAGCTCTTGGTCTTGATTCTGCAAGATAAATTCTTCTTCAGTTGATGAGGGCTTTCTGCACACACCTACAATGCGATGGACACTTCACACTCGACAAAATGGACAAACACATGCGACACGCAAACGACGACTTGACATGCGAGTTGTGAAAACTCGATAATGTCTTGACCGACACAAACCACATTGTGATACACCATTCAAACACACACACAAGCACTAGATAGCAATGGCATAGACTCACAAGTCATTCCATGCCATGCATGTACACACACAAACAAGGAAGACAAGCCGAGTGCAAGCCATAGGATTGCACCAACACCTACCTTGCTAATACCCATCCACTTTCTGAATTCCCTCTTCCTTGCTTAATCACCCCTACCTTGATCAATCACCCCTACCTTGCTGAATCACTGCTACATTGCTGAATCCCCCTAAACCTTGCCGAATCACCCCTACCTTGCTGAGTTCTCTTTATCTTGCTGAGTCCCCCCTTTCTTGCTGAATCACCCCAACATTGCTTAATCATCCCTACCTCGCTGAATTTCCCCTCTCTTGCTGAATCCCCCCTACCTTGATTAATCACCCCTACCTTGCTGAATTCCCCCGATCATGATTAATGACACCTATGATGCTGAACTGCCCCTTCCTTGCTGAAACACCACTAACTTGCTTGATCACCCCTACCTTGCTGAATCCCCCCTTCCTTGCTAAATTACGCCTACCTTGCTTAATCACCCCTGACTTGCTGGATTCCCTCTATCTTGCTGAATTCCCACATGATTGCTGAATTCCCCCTACCTTGCTGAATTCCCCCTACCTTGTAAAATCACTCCTTTCTTGCTTGACTACCCCTTTAATGACTAATCACCCCTGCCTTGCTTAATCACCCTTACCTTGCTGAATTACCCCTACCTTGCTTAATTCCTCCCATCTTGTGGAATCGACCCTTTCTTGCATACTCACCGCTACTTTGATGATTTCCCCCTACCTTGCTGAATCACCCCTACCTTTCTGAGTCACCCCTACCTTGATTTATCACACCTAATTTGCTGGCTTCCCACCCTTTTGCTGAATTCACTCTACGTGGCTTTATTACCCCTTTCTTGATTAATCATCCCTACCTTGCTGAATCCCACCTTCCTTGTTGGATCAACCCTACCTTGCTGAATCTCCCCTACCTTGCTGAATTCTCCCTATCTTGCTGAATTCAACCTACCTTGCTAAATAATCCCTACCTTGCTGAATTCCCCATATCTTGCTGAATCATGCCTACCTTTCTTAAACACCCCTACGTTGCTTAATCACCCTTTCCTTGCTTAATCACACCTTGCTGACTTCTCCCTATCTAGCTGAATCATCCTACCTTTCTTAATCACCCCTAACTTGCTCAATCACACCTACCATGCTTAATCACCCCTACCTTGCTGAATTGCCTCTACCTTGCTTAATAACCCTTTATTGATTTGTCACCCCTACCTAGCTTGATCACCCCTATCTTGATTTATCACAACTACATTGCATTATCACCCCTACCTTGCTGAATTCTCCCTAACCTGCTAAATCCCCCCTACCTTGCTTTACCACCCCTAACTTGCTGAATTCTCCCTATCGTGCTGAATCATCCATACCTTTCTTAATCACCCCTACCTTGCTGCATTCTCCCTATCTTGCTGAATCCCCCCTCCCTTTCTGAATCATCCCTACCTTGAAAATCAACCCTGCCTTGCTGATTCTTCTTCCTTGTTGAATCTCGCTGAATCTCCCCTACCTTGCTGAGTTCTCTTCATGGTGCTGAATCCCCCCTCCCTTTCTAAATCTCCCCTACCTTTATTAATCTTTCCTACCTTGCTGAATTTCCACTACGATGCTTAGTCAACCCTACCTTTCTGAATCCCCCCTACCTTGCTGAATTCTCCATATCTTACTGAATCCCCCCTGCCTTGCTTAATCACCCCTACCTTGCTCAATTCTCCCTATCTTGCTGAATCATCCCTACCTTTCTAAATCACCCCTATCTTGATTCATCTCCCCTACCTTTCTATATCACCTTTATCTTGCTGAATTCCCACCCCCTTGCTGAATTCCCTTTACCTTGCTTAATCACCCCTTCCCTGCTATCTTGCTGAATTCCCACTACCTTGCTTACTCACCCCTGCTTTGCTGAAGTACCACCCTTTTGCTGAATTTCGTCTACCTTGCTTAATATCCCCTACATTGATTTGTCATCCCTATGGAGCTTAATCATCCCTTCCTTGCTGAATCCCCCTCACTTTGCTGAATCATCCCTACCTTGCTGAATTCCCACAACCTTGCTGAATCCATCCTACCTTGTTTAAGCACTCCTACCTTGCTCAGTCTTGCATACTATTATCAAGAACCCCTATCTAGCATTTTTCACCCCTACCTTTCTGAATTCCCCCTCTCTTGCTGAATCCCCCCTACCTTGTTGAATTTTCCCTATCTTGTTGAATCTCCCCTACCTTGCTGAATTTCCAGTACCTTGCTCAATCACCCCTACCTTGCTGAATCCCCCCTACCTTGCTGAATTCTTCCAATCTTGCTGAATCCCCGCTACCTTGCTTAATCACCCCTACCTTGCTCACTTATCCCTATCTTGCTGAATCATCCCTACCTTTCTCAATCACGCCTACCTTGATTAATCATACCTACCTTGCTTAATTACCCCTATCTTGCTGAATCCCCCCTGCCTTGCTGAATCCCCCCATCCATGTTGAATCAACCCTACCTTGCTGAATTCCCTCTACCTTGCTGAATTCTCGCTACCTTGCTGAATCCCCGCTACCTCCTTAATCACCCCTACCTTGCTGAATTCTCCCTATCTTTCTTATTCATCCCTACCTTGCTGAATCTCCCCTACCTTTCTGAATCACCCCTACCTCAATTATTCATCCCTACCTTGCTGAATTCCCACTACGTTGCTTAATCAACCCTAACTTGCTGAGTCACCCCTACCTTGCTTAATCATCCCTACCTTGCTGCACTCCCACTACCTTGCTCAATTTTCCCTTTGCTTTCTAATCACTCCTACCTTGCATAATGACACCTACCTTCATTAATCACCCCTATATTGCTTAATCTACCCTACCTTGCTGAGTTCTCTCTATCTGGCTGAATCCATCCTCCATTGCTGAATCAACCCTACCTTGCTTAATCAACCCTAACTTGCTCAATCAACCCTACCTTGCAGAATTCCCACCCCCTTGCTGAATTCCCTCTACCTTGCTTTATTACCCCTTCCTTGCTTAATCACCCCTTTCTTGCTGAATCCCCCCTCCCTTGCTAAATATCCCGTTCCTTGGTTAATCAACCCTACCTACTCCCTTTCTTGCTGAATCCCCACTCTCTTTCTTAGTCACCCTTACCTTGATTAATCATCCCTATGATGCTTAATCATTCCTACCTTGCTGAAGTGTCCCTTTCTTGCTGAATCATCCCTCCCTTTCTTAATCACCCCTACCTTGCTTAATCATCCCTACCTTGCTAAATCACTCCTACCTTGCTTAATCACCCCCAACTTACTTAATCACCCCTACCTTTCTGAATTCCCACCCTCTCACTTAATTCCCTCTTCCTGGCCTAGACATCCCTAAATGGATTGATCATCCCTAACTTACAGAGTAACCGTTACATTGCTAAATCCCCCCTTCCTTGCTGAATCATAATCATCCTGCCTACCTTGCTGAATTTTCCCTATCTCGCTGAATCTTCCCTACCTTGCTGAGTTTCCACAACCTTGCTTAATCACCCCTACCCTGCTCAATCACCCCTTCCATTATTGTTCACCCGAACCTTGCTGAATTCTCCCTATCTTGCTGAATCATCCCTCCCTTTCTTAATCACCCCTACATTGCGTAATCACTCATTTATTGCTAAATCATCCCTACTTTGCTGAGTCCCCACTACATTGCTGAATCTCGTCTACCTTTTTGGACCCCCCCTTCCTTGCTTAATCACCCCTAAATTGCTCCATTTCCCCTATCTTGCTGAATCTCCTCCCCTACCTTGCGGAATTACCACTACGTTGCCTAATCAACCCTACGTTGCTGAATCACCCCTACCTTGCTTAATCACCCCTACACTGCTGAATTCCCCCTCCCTTGTTTAATCAGCCCTACCTTGCTTAATGAACCATACCTTTATTAATCACCCCTACATTGCATAATCACCCAAAAATTGCATAATTCCCCATATCTTGCTGAATCTCCCTTACCTTGCTGAGTTCTCTCTTTCTTGATCAATCCCCCCTCACTTGCTGAATCACCCCTACCTTGCTTAATCAACCCTTTCTTGCTGAATTCCCCCATTCTTGCTCAATCACCCCAAACATATTTATCACCCCTATCTTGCTTAGTCGTCCCTACCTTGCTGCATCCCCCCTTCCTTGTTGAATCAACTCTACCTTGCTGAATCCCCCCAACCTTGCTCACTTCTCCATATCTTGGTGAATCCCCCCGACCTTGCTTAATCACCCCTACCCTGCTCAATTCTCCCAATCTTGCTGAATCATTCCTACCTTTCTTAATCACCCCTGCCTTGCATAATCACCCCTTCCTTGCTGAATCACACCTGCCTTGCTTTATCACCCCTGCCTTGATTAATCACCCCTACCATGCAGAATTCTCACCCCCTTGCTGAATTCCCTCTACCCTGCTTAATCACCCCTTCCTTGCATAATCACCCCTACCTTGCTGAATCCCCCCTCCCTTGTTGAATCAACCCTACCTTGCTGAATCCCCCCTACCTTAATGAATTCTCCCTATCTTGCTGAGTCCAACCTACCTTGCTAAATAACCCCTATCTTGCTGAATTCTCCCTATCTTACTGAATCATGCCTACCTTTATTAATCACCCCTACCTTGCTTAATCACCCTTTCCTTGCTTAATCACCCCAGCCTTTCTCAATCACCCCTATCTTGCTGAATCCCCCCTCCCTTGATTAATCACCCCTATCTTCTACCTATCTTGCTGAATTCTCCCTGTCTTGCTGAATCATCCCTCCCTTTCTTAATCACCCCTACATTGCTTAATCACCCCTTTATTGCTAAATCACCCCTACTTTGCTGAATCACCCCTACCTTGCCAAATCACCCCTACATTGCTGCATTCCGACCCCCTTGCTGAATTTCCTCTTCCTTGCTTAATCACCTCTAAATTGCTCCATTCCCCCTGTCTCGCTGAATCTCCTCCCCTACGTTGCGGAATCACCACTACGTTGCTTAATAAACCCTTCCTTGCTGGATCACCCCTACCTTGCTTAATCACCCCTACCTTGCTTTATCACCCTTTCCTTGCTTAATCACCCCAGCCTTTCTCAATCACCCCTATCTAGCTGAATCCTCCCTTCCTTGTTTAAGCACTCTTATCTTGCTTAGTCTCCCATTACTTGATTAAAAACCCCTAATAATCATCCCTACCTTGCTAAATTCTTCCTCTCTTGCTGAATCCTCCCTATCTTGCTTAATTTCAACTACCTTGCTTAATCACCCCTACCTTGCTTAATCACCCCTACCTTGCTCAATCATCCCTACCTTTATTAATCACCCCTACCTTGCTTAATCAAACATATCTTGCTTTGTTACCCTTATATTGCTCAATTCTCACTATCTTGCTGAATCATCCCTATCTTTCATAATCTCCACTACATTGCTTAATCACCCCTACCTTGCTGAATTCATTCCTCCCTTTCTTAATCACCCCTACCTTGATTTGTCATCCCTACCTTGCTAAATCAGCCCTACCTTGCTAAATCAGCCATACCTTGCTAAATAACTCCTACCTTGCTTAATCATCCCTACCTTGCTGAATTCCCACTACCTTGCTTAATCACCCATACTTTGCCGAATCCCCACTTCCTTGCTTAATCACCCCTACCTTCTCCCTATCTTGCTGAATTCCCACCCTCTTTCTCAGTCACCTCTACCTTTATGAATTCTCCCTATCTTGCTGAATCATCCCTCCCTTTCTTAATCACCCCTACCTTGCAAAGTTGTCACCATTGAACTTGTCAAGGCCAAACACTCTCGGCTCATCCCTAGAGGGGCCAAGGCTAGGTTGCACCGTAGCAGTGGGTGGATCTTGGTGTTGGCCTTGTACTTGGGCATCGTCTCTGCCTCCAGCACCTCTTCCACTCCCTTCCCCAGATCTAGGCATGGTTGAAATGACTCCAAGGGGCTCTGATACCACTTGTTATAATCACAATAGGCTCAGATGTGCCTAAATTGGAGAGAGTGCACAGTCGGATTTCCGTCAGACGGCTTCAAATACTAATAGCGAGCTGATGTGTGTCTCAAACGGTGATCTGTAAAATGGGTCTGGAGCGCGTTGCTGTTTCCTATCAGCAGCAAGTTGAATCATGAAGTTCCATGAAGAGTTGACGACGCTATGGCGGTTTGACTGGTAGGAGGTATAGCAGCTCTGTACTCTTAAAAGTAAAAACTTAGCAAGAAGAATCGAGATAAAAATGGTTCTCAGCCTCTACAAGCCCCACGAGCCAAGGTCCAGGTTGGTGGTACACCACCACAGAGTACCCAACCACAAAGAGACTCAAAATATACTCAACAAGGGGCTGGACCAAGTGAAATGTAACACTACATGAAGTAGCATTAATACTTTTCACTATTCTGATATTTATCCACTTCCCTTGGGCTTGAAATCTTGAGCTCTTGGTCTTGATTCTGCAAGATAAATTCAACTTCAGTTGATGAGGGATTGCTGCACACACCTACAATGTGATGGACACTAAACACTCAACAGAATGGAAAAACACATGCGACACGCAAACGACGACTTGACATGCGAGTTGTGAAAACTTGATAATGTCTTGTCCGACACAAACCACATTTTGATACACCATTCAAACACACCGGTCATAAAGCACACTGGTCGAAAGGCACACCGGTCGAAAAGCACACCCGTCGAAAAGCACACCGGTCGTAAAAGCTCACCGGTCGAGAAGCACACCAGTTGAAAAGCACACCGGTTGAAAAGAACACTTGTCTAAAAGCTCACCGGTCGAAAACCTCACCGGTCGAAAACCTCACCAGTCGAAAAGCACACCGGTCGAAACGATCACCGGTCGAAAAGATCACCGCTCGGAAGCACACAGGTCCAAAAGCACACCGGTCAAAAAGCATACAGGTCGAAAAGCACACCGGTCCAAAATCACACCATTCGAAAAGCACACAAGTCGTAAAGCACACCAGTCGAAAAGCACGCCGGTTGAAAAGCACTCCGGTCCAAAAGCACACAGGTCAGAAAGCACACCGGTCGAAATGCACACCAGTCGAAAAGAACACCGGTCGAAAAGCTCACCGGTCGAAAACCTCACCGGTCGAACACCTCACCGGTCGAAAACCTCACCGGTCGAAAACCTCACCTGTTGAAAAGCACACAGATCGAAAAGCACACCGTTCGAAAAGCACACCGGTCGAAAAGCACATCAATCGAAAAGCACACCGGTCGAAAAGCACACTGCTCGAAAGCACACCAGTCCAAAAGCACATTGGTCGAAAAGCACACATGTCGAAAAGTACGCCGGTCGAAAAGCACACCATTCGAAAAGCACACCGGTCAAAAAGCACACCAGTCCAAAAGCACACCGGTCGAAATGCACACCGGTCAAAAAGCACACCGGTCGAAAAGAACGCCGGTCGAAATGCTCACCTGTCGAAAACCTCACCGGTCGAAAAGCACACTGGTCGGAAAGCACACCGGTTGAAAAGCAAACTTGTCGAAAAGCACACCAGTCAAAAAGCACACTAGTCGAAAAGCACCCCGGTCGAAAGCACACTGGTCGAAAAGCACACCAGTCGAAAAGCACATCGGTCCAAAAGCTTACCGGTCGAAAAGCACACCGGTCGAAAAGCATTCGGGTCGAAAAACGCACCGGTCGAAATGCACACTAGGCGAAAAGCACACCGGCCCAAAAGCAGATGGGTCGAAATGCACACCGGTCAAAAAGCACACTGGTCGGAAAGCACACTTATTGAAAAGCACAGCGGTCGAAAAGCACACCGGTCGGAAAGCACACTGGTTGAAAAGCACACCAGTTGAAAAGCAAACCGGTCGAAAAGCACATCGGTCGAAAAGCACACCGATCGAGAAGCTCACCGATAGAAAGCACCCCGGTTGACAAGAGCACCGGTCGAAAAGCACACCGGTCGAAAGCACACTAGTCTGAAATTACACCGGTCGAGAAGCACACAGATCGAAAAGCACAGCCGTCGAAAAGCACACCGTTCGAAAAGCACACCGGTTGAAAAGCACTACGGTCGTAAAAGCTCACCAGTCGAAAAGCACACTGGTCGAAAAGCATACCGGTCGAAAAGAACATCGGTCGAAGAGCTGGTCGAAAACCTTACCGATCGAAAACCTCACTGGTCGAAAAGCACACCGCTCGAAAGCCCACCGGTCCAAAAGCACACCAGTCGAAGAGCACACAAGTCGAAAAGTACACCGGTCGAAAACCACACCATTCGAAAAGCACACCAGTCGAAAAGCACACCGGTCCAAAAGCACACCGGTCCAAAAGCACACCGGTCGAAAAGCACACGGATCGAAAGCACACTGGTCGAAAAGCACACCGGTCGAAAAGCATACCGGTCGAAAAGCGCATCGGTCGAAATGCACACTAGGCGAAAAGCACACCGGTTCAAAAGCAGATGGGTCGAAATGCACACCGGTCAAAAAGCACACCGGTCGGAAAGCACACTTGTTGAAAAGCACATCGGTCGAAAAGCACACCGGTCGGAAAGCACACTGGTTGAAAAGCACACCGGTCGAAAAGCAAACCGGTCGAAAAGCACACCAGTCAAAAAGCACACCGGTCGAGAAGCACACAGATCGAAAAGCACACCCGTCGAAAAGCACACCGTTCGAAAAGCACACTCGTCGAAAAACACACCGGTTGAAAAGCACCATGGTCGAAAAGCACACCGGTCAAAAAGTACCCAGTCAAAAGAACCCCGGTCAAAAGAACCCCGGTTAAAAGCACACTGGTGGAAAAGCACACCGGTTGATATGCTCACCGGTCGAAAGGCTCACCGGTCAAAAAGCATATTGGTGGAAAAGCACACCGGTTAAAAAGCACACTGGTTGAGAAGCTCACCAATTGAAAGCACCCCAGTTGAACAGCACACCGGTCGAATAGCACACCGAACAAAAAACATACCTGTCGAAAAGCACACCAGTCGAAAAGCACACAGATTGAAAAGCACACCCGTCGAAATGCACACCGGTTGAAAAGCACCCCAGTCGAAAAGCACAACGATCGAAAAGCACACCAATCGAAAAGCACACCGGTCGAAACGCACACCGGTCGAAAAGCACAGCGGTCGAAAAGAACACCGATCGAAAAGCACGGCGGACGAGAAGCTCACTGATTGAAAGCACCCGGGTTGAAAAGCACACTGGTCGAAAAGCACAAGGGACAGAAGCACACTAGTCTGAAAGCACACCGGTCGAAATTCACACCGGTCGAAAGCAGACAAGTCTAAAAGCACACTGGGCGAAAAGCACATTGATCGAAAGGCACACTGGTCGAAAACCTCACCGGTCGAAAACCTCACCAGTCGAAAACCTCACCTGTCCAAAAGCACACAGATCGAAAAGCACACCCGTCGAAAAGCACACCGTTAGAAAAGCACACCGGTTGAAAAGCACACCGGTTGCAAAGCACACCGGTCGAAAAGCTCATCGGTCGAAAAAGCACACCGGTACAATAGCACACCTGTACAATAGGCACACTGGTCCAAAGGCACACCGGTCGAAAAG
The DNA here is from genome assembly GCA_027943415.1 of Closterium sp. NIES-67. NCBI lineage: Eukaryota > Viridiplantae > Streptophyta > Zygnematophyceae > Desmidiales > Closteriaceae > Closterium > Closterium sp. NIES-67. Next base: position 104,215 of record BQMB01001556.1, read on the forward strand.
CACACCAGGCAAAAAGCACACCAGTCGAAAAGCACTACGGTCGTAAAAGCAAACCGGTCGAAAAGCACACCAGTCAAAAAGCACACCGATCGAGAAGCTCACCGATAGAAAGCACCCTGGTTGACAAGAACACCGGTCGAAAAGCACACCGGTCGAAAGCACACTAGTCTGAAATTACACCGGTCGAGAAGCACACAGATCGAAAAGCACACCCGTCGAAAAGTACACCGTTCGAAAAGCACACCGGTCGAAATGCACTACGGTCGTAAAAGCTCACCAGTCGAAAAGCACACTGGTCGAAAAGCACACTGGTCGAAAAGAACATCGGTCAAAGAGCTGGTCGAAAACCTAACCGATCGAAAACCTCACCGGTCAAAAAGCACACCGCTCGAAAGCACACCGGTCCAAAAGCACACCAGTCGAAGAGCACACTTGTCGAAAAGTACACCGGTCCAAAAGCATACCATTCGAAAAGCACACCAGTCCAAAAGCACACCGGTCCAAAAGCACACCGGTCGAAAAACACACCGGTCGAAAAGCATTCGGGTCAAAAAGAACACCGGTCGAAAAGCTCACCAGTCGAAAAACCTCACCGGTCAAAAACCTCACCGGTCGAAAAGCACACGGATCGAAAGCACACTGGTCGAAAAGCACACCTGTCGAAAAGCATACCGGTCGAAGAGCGCACCGGTCGAAATGCACACTAGGCGAAAAGCACACCGGTCCAAAGCAGATGGGTCGAAATGCACACCGGTCAAAAAGCACACCGGTCAGAAAGCACACTTGTTGAAAGGCACAGCGGTCGAAAAGCACACCGGTCGGAAAGCCACACTGGTTGAAAAGCACACCAGTCAAAAAGCAAACCGGTCGAAAAGCACATCGGTCGAAAAGCACACCGATCGAAGAAGCTCACCGATAGAAAGCACCCCGGTTGAAAAGAACACCGGTCGAAAAGCACACCGGTCGAAAGCACACTAGTCTGAAATTAACACCGGTCGAGAAGCACACAGATTGAAAAGCACACCCGTCGAAAAGCACACCGTTCGAAAAGCACACCGGTCGAAAAACACTACGGTCGTAAAAAGCTCACCAGTCGAAAAGCACACTGGTCGAAAAGCACACCGGTCGAAAGAACATCGGTCGAAGAGCTGGTCGAAAACCTAACCGATCGAAAACCTCACCGGTCGAAAAGCACACCGCTCCAAAGCACACCGGTCCAAAAGCACACCAGTCGAAGAGCACACAGGTCGAAAAGTACACTGGTCGAAAAGCACACCATTCGAAAAGCACACCAGTCCAAAGCACACCGGTCCAAAAGCATTCGTGTCGAAAAGAAACACCGGTCGAAAAGCTCACCAGTCGAAAACCTCACCGGTCAAAAACCTCACCGTTCGAAAAGCACACGGATCGAAAGCACACTGGTCGAAAAGCACACCGGTCGAAAAGCATACCGGTCGAAAACACACAGGTCGAAATGCACACTAGGCGAAAAGCACACCGGTCCAAAAGCAGATGGGTCGAAATGCACACCGGTCGGAAAGCACACTTGTTGAAAAGCACAGCGGTCGAAAATCACACCGGTCGGAAAGCACACGGGTTGAAAAGCACACCAGTCGAAAAGCAAACCGGTCGAAAAGCACACCGGTCGAAAAGCATACCGATCGAGAAGCTCACCGATAGAAAGCACCCCGGTTGACAAGAACACCGGTCGAAAAGCACACCGGTCGAAAGCACACTAGTCTGAAATTACACCGGTCAAGAAGCACACAGATCGAAAAGCACACCCGTCGAAAAGCACACCGTTCGAAAAGCACACCGTTCGAAAAGCACACCGGTCGAAAAGCACTACGGTCGTAAAAGCTCACCAGTCGAAAAGCACACTGGTCGAAAAGCACACCGGTCGAAAAGAACATCGGTCAAAGAGCTGGTCGAAAACCTAACCGATCGAAAAACTCACCGGTCGAAAAGCACACCGCTCGAAAGCACACCGGTCCAAAAGCACACCAGTCGAAGAGCACACTTGTCGAAAAGTACACGGGTCGAAAAGCATACCATTCGAAAAGGACACCAGTCCAAAAGCACACTGGTCCAAAAGCACACCAGTCGAAAAACACCGGTCGAAAAGCATTCGGATCAAAAAGAACACCGGTTGAAAAGCTCACCAGTCGAAAACCTCACCGGTCAAAAACCTCACCGGTCGAAAAGCACACGGATCGAAAGCACACTGGTCGAAAAGCACACCGGTCGAAAAGCATACCGGTCGAAAAAACGCACCGGTCGAAATGCACACTAGGCA
>BQMB01001557.1:0-51441 GCA_027943415.1 Closterium sp. NIES-67
GATCGGCAGGCAATAGAAGTGCGGGCGAATCCCACCCACCAGCATGTGGTTGCGGTTGTACAGCAGATGATGCGCAGTGATGGTCGCGCCGACGTTGGCCGGGGCCTCGGTGACGAACTGCACGGCATCGGCCGTAGTGATGTGTTCGAACACCACCTTGAGCGTCGGAAACAACTCCACCACGCGGCGCATGTGCTCGTCGATGAAGATCTTCTCGCGATCGAACACATCGACGTCGCCACGGGTGACCTCACCGTGGATCAGCAGCGGCATGCCGACTTCCGCCATGGCTTCGATGGCCGGCAGGATCTTGTCGATACTGGTCACGCCGGAGTCGGAGTTGGTAGTGGCGCCGGCGGGATACAGCTTGGCGGCGTGCACGAAACCGCTGGCCTTGGCCTGGCGAATTTCTTCCGGCTGGGTGCGGTCGGTCAGGTAAAGCACCATCAGCGGTTCGAAGCGGCTGCCGGCCGGCCGTACCGCGAGGATACGCTGGCGATAGGCGTCGGCTTCGGCGGCATTACGCACCGGAGGTACCAGGTTAGGCATGATGATGGCGCGGCCAAACGTGCGCGCAACATCGGCCACGGTGTGGGGCAACGCAGCACCATCGCGAAGATGAATGTGCCAGTCGTCGGGACGCAGCAGGGTCAGGCGGTCGGACATTGGGGATTCCAGGCGGGTCAATCTGGTGGGAATGCTACCGGAAAAGACTCGTGCAGGCACTCGCTATCAAGTTTTGCGGGATACGACCGATAGCACTGGGTATGCCTTAACGATGTATGACGCTTTGAAGTGTTGTAGAAACCAGTGGAGCCTCCCGTGCGCCAGCATTATCTAGCCCTGCTCAGTGTGTTCGCCAGTCTGCCTACAATGGCACTCACGTTCCAGACACGACTGGAGAATATTGAGTGGAAGGTGGAAGGCGACCAGTTCGAGTGCCGTCTGACCCAGCCGATTACTGATTTCGGCTCAGGTGAGTTCGTGCGTCGAGCCGGCGAGCAGGCGACATTCCGCCTGAAAGCCTACAACGGATCGCTGGGCGCTGGATCGGCCACCTTGTTGGCGGCTGCCGCTCCGTGGCAGCCGGGTCGCGGTGACATAAATCTGGGAGCGGTGCGCGCCGGGAGCGGCGACGTCCTGTTCAATAGTTCACAGGCCCAGGCCGGGCGTCTGTTCATCGGCTTGCTCGAAGGGCGTTCGCCTACTGTGCGGCATTACGGGCGTGAGGGTGGGTATTCGGAGATCCGTTTACTGCCAGTGAAATTCAATAAGGCCTACAGCGACTATCAGTTGTGTACGACTAAATTGCTGCCAATGAACTACGATCAGGTCAAGCAGACCGTGGTGGGCTTCCCCGGCGGCGGTATCGAACTGGATGCAGCGGCTAAGCAAAAGCTGTCGGTGATTCTCGCATTCATGAAGGCCGATCCTACCGTCAACCATATCGAGTTGAACGGCCACTCGGACAACAGCGGCAATCGCCTGAGTAATCGCGATATCTCGCGTCGGCGCGCCTTGGCGGTCATGGATTACTTCAAGGCCAATGGCATCCCGGAATCCCAGATCACCCTGCGGTTCTACGGTGAAAGCTACCCTCTGGCGCCCAACACCAATGCCGCCAATCGCGCCCGTAACCGTCGCGTGAATATCCAGTTGGAAAGAGTGGCGGCCCCCGAGAAACCGGCGCCCCAGGCCGCGACACCCAGCAATCCGGCGCACACCTCCTAAGGTGCGACCATTGGTCGCCCGTTCGACATAATCTGTCGCTTTATCTTCATTTGCTGTCGCGCCCCTGTAATTTCACGGTTTTGATCGGTAGAATCGACGCCTTTCCGTACAACCCCGTGGAGTGATGGCATGGCCGACGTAAACAAGGTCGTTCTCGCGTATTCCGGCGGCCTGGACACTTCGGTGATCCTCAAGTGGCTGCAGGATACTTATAACTGTGAAGTGGTGACCTTCACCGCTGACCTGGGTCAGGGTGAAGAGGTCGAACCTGCACGTGCCAAGGCGCAAGCCATGGGCGTGAAAGAGATCTACATTGACGACCTGCGCGAAGAGTTCGTCCGCGATTTCGTTTTCCCGATGTTTCGCGCCAACACCGTCTATGAAGGCGAGTACCTCCTGGGTACCTCCATCGCACGTCCTCTGATCGCCAAGCGCCTGATCGAAATCGCTAACGAAACCGGCGCCGACGCCATTTCCCATGGCGCGACCGGCAAGGGCAACGACCAGGTCCGTTTCGAGCTGGGTGCCTATGCGCTCAAGCCTGGTGTCAAGGTGATTGCACCTTGGCGCGAATGGGACCTGCTGTCCCGTGAAAAGCTGATGGATTACGCCGAAAAGCACGCAATCCCGATTGAGCGTCACGGCAAGAAGAAATCCCCGTATTCCATGGATGCCAACTTGCTGCACATCTCCTATGAAGGCGGCGTGTTGGAAGACACCTGGACCGAGCACGAGGAAGACATGTGGCGTTGGACCGTCTCCCCTGAAAAGGCGCCGGATACCCCGCAGTATCTGGAACTGACCTACCGTAACGGCGATATCGTGGCGCTGGACGGCGTCGAGATGACCCCGGCCACCGTACTGGCCACCTTGAACCGTATCGGCGGCGAGCACGGTATCGGCCGTCTCGATATCGTCGAGAACCGCTACGTGGGCATGAAGTCCCGCGGCTGCTACGAAACCCCGGGCGGCACCATCATGCTGCGCGCGCACCGCGCTATCGAGTCCATCACCCTGGACCGTGAAGTGGCTCACCTCAAAGACGAGCTGATGCCCAAGTACGCCAGCCTGATCTACACCGGCTACTGGTGGAGCCCGGAGCGTCTGATGCTGCAACAGATGATCGATGCTTCCCAGGCTCACGTGAACGGTGTGGTGCGCTTGAAGCTGTACAAAGGCAACGTGATCGTCACCGGTCGCAAGTCGGATGAGTCGCTGTTCGATGCCAACATCGCCACCTTCGAAGAAGATGGCGGTGCCTACAACCAGGCAGACGCCGCAGGCTTTATCAAGTTGAATGCACTGCGTATGCGCATTGCTGCCAATAAAGGCCGTTCGTTGTTCTGAGTCGCGGATACGCTTGAAAAAAGCCCCTTACTCAAGGGGCTTTTTTTTGCCTGGCTACTTTAGCAACACCACATGTTTATCCGCGTTTAAATCTATGAGCAATTGCGCCAAAAATTGTACTGATCAATTTATTTGCACAGATTGCGGTGGGTAATTTGTAGGAGTACTAAGAATTTTATAATTAAGCGGGAACTGGTCTTACAGAAAAATCACTCATATAAATGCTATGTGAGTGTAATTAAGGAAAGGTCTGTAGGAATTCAGGATGTAAAAAAATATGTTTATTGGAACTGAAGCAAACGATTTTTTTCCCGCTACGTCAGTCTCTACTTCGTCGTGGCAAGGGGTATTTCCTGAAAGTGCTGTGAGGGGGGGTTACCGCCTGTACCTAATTTTCCGGAAATTTCATTCAAACTATGTATGGACCCGGAAAGGTCTGAAAGGCTGCATAAAACTGGAAACATCCGACTTGGTGTTTTTTTGTAGGGCGATTCCTTTATGGTTGTGGGTTGGGTCTCTGCTTGCTGTTGCTTGGGGGGGAGCGCTATGCCAACTAGGAAACGACTAGGCTATTGTGCTTGCTCTGAATAATTCGAACAGCGAAATTGGACTTTCTTATGAATAAAGTGCTGATCGTGGATGATCATCCTGTCATTCGTCTTGCTGTGCGTATGCTAATGGAGCGTCATGGTTATGAAGTCGTTGCCGAGACTGATAACGGTGTCGATGCGTTGCAACTTGCACGGGAACATATGCCGGATATTGTCATACTGGATATTGGAATTCCCAAACTTGACGGACTGGAAGTTATTTGCAGGCTGTCCTCAACCAAACAACCTGCGCCGTTCAAGGTGTTGGTGCTGACGTCTCAAGCTCCCGGGCATTTTTCAATGCGTTGCATGCAAGCCGGAGCTGCTGGCTATGTGTGCAAACAACAGGATCTGACCGAGCTGCTCAGCGCGATCAAAGCCGTTTTGTCGGGCTACAGCTATTTCCCGAACCAGGCTTTGAACTCGGTGCGTTCCACTATGGGTAATGCCAGCGAGGCTGATATGGTCGAGCGTCTGTCGGGGCGTGAGATGATGGTGTTGCAGCAACTGGCCCGTGGTAAGACGAACAAGGAGATCGCTGACGGTATGTTCCTCAGCAACAAGACGGTCAGTACCTACAAGACGCGCTTGCTGCTCAAGCTCAATGCCCGCTCTCTGGTTGACCTGATCGAACTGGCTCAGCGCAACGGCCTAGTGTAGAGGAGGGTATAACACCCTACGTAGCCAGGGTGACCGGCAGAAAAAAGCCTCCGTCAGGGAGGCTTCCGGTGATCGACCGCTTGGTCAGAGGTCGAAATCGTAATCGGCCAATTGCTTTTGCAGGCGTCGCTCTTCCAGAAGATTGTCGATGGTGCGGCGTTTGCTCAGATTGGTCTTGGCCACTTCTGCAACAGGTGCATCAGTTCCATCGTCATCCGACTCCACAAGGTCGTCTTCGATTTCCAATTGTTCTTTGCCAGTGCTCATAAGGTTAACTCCAGGCTAAGACTGCCGTTGGCGCTCCTTATAACGATAATCCGCGGCGGGTAAAAAAGATTTTTTCAATCGTGAGATGAAGAAAATCAATGATTCCTCAATCGTCGGATGTCTTGTCTTTGTATTCACACAAATCTTCGATCCGACAGCTCCCGCAACGGGGCTTTCGGGCTTGGCAGACGTAGCGTCCGTGCAGGATAAGCCAGTGGTGGGAATCAAGCAGGTAGGGCTTGGGCACGAACTTCATCAGTTGCTTTTCTACCTCCACCACGTTTTTCCCGCGAGCAATTCCGGTGCGGTTGCTGACTCGGAAAATATGCGTATCCACGGCCATGGTCAGTTGTCGAAAGGCGGTGTTGAGCACCACGTTGGCGGTCTTGCGACCCACGCCTGGCAGGGCTTCCAGTGCTTCACGGGTTTGCGGTACTTCGCTGCCGTGTCGCTCGATCAGCAAACGACAGGTCTCGATCACATTCTTGGCCTTGCTGTTGTAAAGGCCGATGGTCTTGATGTACTCCGACAGCCCCTCAACGCCCAGGGCATAGATTGCTTCGGGTGTATTGGCCACGGGAAATAACTTGGCTGTGGCCTTATTGACACCCACGTCCGTGGATTGAGCGGACAGGATCACCGCAATCAGCAGCTCGAACGGTGACGAGTAAGCCAGCTCGGTCTTGGGTTCTGGATTGTCTTCGTGGAGCCTGCGAAAAATTTCCAGGCGTTTTGCAGCATTCATGAGGCGAAATGTTCCTTGCAGACGGTCAGCGGGATGTCGAAGTGGAGAGCCCTGTGTGAGGCCCTGCGAGCGATAGTCCAAGCAGAATAAGCCTGACGGGCATCAATATGTGTCATGGCCGCGCCGAAAAGGCCAGCAAGGCCGGGTTCCGTGCCTGTTACAGCTCAGTCACCATGGTTATCCACCTGGCGTTGAGCTTCATCGAGCCTATGCTGTGCATCCGCCAGTTGCTGCGCGTCGGCCTGTTGGTCCTGGGCCTTCTTCAACTCGGCGCGGCGCATCGCCAGCTGGATCTTCGCGCGTTTAAGGTCAGCAGAATTGCGGTTGGGTTGTATGGCTACCGGAGCGCCACTGAACTCCAGCGCTGCCAGGGCCTGCTCCGCCGCCTCGAACTGCTGCTGGAGGACAATCAGTTGCGATTGTTGCTCAAACGTCGGCGGATGCCCAAAGGCTTTCAAGGATTTGTGCAGTTGGGCGCGGCTCATGGTTACATTGATCTTGGCCTTCTTCACTGCCGCATCACGTGCTGCTTGTGCTGCGTCTATCGTCGTTACTTCTACAGGCGCCGAGCGCTTGGGGCGGGCCAGGCGCTCGGCGAGTTTGTGTGCTTCTTCGCGCTGCAGGCGCGCGTTGCGTTGTTCGAAGCGGCGACGGGCGCGACTGCGTTTGACCTCGCGCTCAAGGCGTTCTTTATCATCGCTCGCCAAACCACCCACAAGCGCAACGACGCTGAGCGGCGCACGCATCTCGATGCAATCAACCGGACAGGGCGCCACGCAAAGGTCACAGCCGGTGCACTCGTCGATGATCACCGTGTGCATCAGCTTGGCGGCGCCGACAATGGCATCCACCGGGCAGGCCTGGATACATTTGGTGCAGCCGATGCACTCGGCCTCGCGGATGAAGGCGATTTGGGCGGGCCCGTCTCCTCGGCTGGTGTCCAGTTCCAGCATCGGCACGTTCAGCAATTGCGCGAGCCCAGCAATGGTCTCCTGACCACCGGGCGGGCACTTGTTGATCGCTTCACCCTTAGCAATTCCTTCGGCGTAAGGTTTGCAGCCTGGGTGCCCGCATTTACCGCATTGGGTCTGCGGCAGCAGCGCGTCGATACGTTGAATGAGGTTCATGCTGAGATCGTTGTCATGCCGGTTGATTAAACAAACAGAGCCTGATTATCCGGCAGGCAAGAAGGGAGGCTAGCTGCAAAGCCCCGTCGCCGAAACGACAGGGCTTGTTGTGCAGATTTACTTGATGCGCTGACCCGGCTTGGCGCCACTGTCAGGGCTGAGCAGGTAGATTTCTTCACCGCCAGGCCCCGCCGCCATCACCATGCCTTCGGAAATACCGAACTTCATTTTCCGCGGCTTGAGGTTGGCGATCATCATGGTCAGGCGACCATCGAGTTTGGACGGGTCCGGGTAGGCGCTCTTGATCCCGGAGAACACATTGCGCCGCTCATCGCCGATATCCAGCGTCAGGCGCAACAGTTTGTCGGCACCTTCCACCGCCTCGGCCTTAACGATGAGGGCAACGCGCAGATCGATGGCGGCGAAGGCGTCGAAATCGATTTCCGGGGACAGCGGGTCCTTAGCCAGTTCGCCATTGCCGGCCGGTGCGGCGTCGCCGGTGTCGGTCTGGCTGGCGGCCAGGTCTTCTTTCGAAGCGTCGGTCATGGCTTGTACCTTCACAGGGTCGATGCGCGTCATCAGCGGCTTGAACGCGTTCAACGGGTGGTTGGCGAGCAAGGTGGCGTGGTCGTTCCAGGTCAGGGGGGCGACATTCAAGAATGCCTCGGCATCGGCGGCCAGCAGTGGCAGCACCGGTTTGAGGAAGATCACCAACTGGCGGAACAGGTTGACGCCCGTGGCGCAGATCGCCTGCACCTCAGCTTCTTTGCCTTCCTGTTTGTTCAGTGACCATGGGGCTTTATCTGCGATCCAGGCGTTGGCGCGGTCGGCCAGGCCCATGATTTCACGCATGGCGCGGGCGAAGTCACGGGCTTCATAAGCATCGGCGATGCTCGGCGCGGCGGCCAGGAAGGCGTCGGTCAGCTCCGGTGCGGCATTCTCGGCCACCATCACGCCGGCATTGCCCTTGTGGATAAAACCGGCGCAACGGCTGGCGATGTTGACGACTTTGCCCACCAGGTCAGAGTTGACCTTCTGCACGAAGTCTTCCAGGTTCAAGTCCAGGTCATCGACGCCACGGCCAAGTTTGGAGGCGTAGTAGTAGCGCAGGTATTCCGGCGACAGGTGGTCCAGGTAGGTGCGCGCCTTGATGAAGGTGCCACGGGACTTGGACATCTTCTGACCATTGACGGTCAGGTAGCCGTGCACATTGATGCCGGTCGGCTTGCGGTAGCCCGAGCCTTCAAGCATTGCTGGCCAGAACAGGGCGTGGAAGTTGACGATGTCCTTGCCGATGAAGTGATACAGCTCGGCCGTGGACTCCTTGCTCCAGAACGCGTCGAAGTCCAGCTCCGGCGTGCGGTCGCAGAGGTTCTTGAAGCTGGCCATGTAGCCGATCGGCGCGTCCAGCCACACATAGAAGTACTTGCCTGGCTCGCCTGGAATCTCGAAGCCGAAGTACGGCGCATCGCGGGAGATGTCCCATTGCTGCAGCCCGGCATCCAGCCATTCAGCGATCTTGTTGGCCACGGCGTCCTGCAAAGTGCCGCTGCGGGTCCAGGTTTGCAGCATCTGCTGGAAATCCGGGAGCTTGAAGAAGAAGTGCTGGGAGTCCTTGAGCACCGGGGTGGCGCCGGAAATCGCCGACTTGGGATCCTTCAGGTCGGTGGGGGCGTAGGTGGCACCGCATTTTTCGCAGTTGTCGCCGTACTGGTCTTCAGTGCCACACTTGGGGCAGGTGCCCTTGATGAAGCGGTCGGCCAGGAACATTTTCTTTTCCGGGTCGAAATACTGGGTGATCGAGCGAGTTGCAATGTGGCCGGCTTCTTTCAATCGCAGGTAGATCTGGCTCGATAGCTCGCGGTTTTCTTCGGCGTGGGTCGAATGGAAGTTGTCGAAGTCCACCAGGAAATCGGCAAAGTCGGCGCTGTGTTCAGCCTGCACATTGGCGATCAGTTGTTCCGGCGTGATGCCTTCCTTTTCGGCGCGCAGCATGATGGCCGAACCGTGGGCGTCGTCCGCGCAGACATAAATGCATTGATTGCCGCGATGCTTCTGGAAGCGCACCCACATATCGGTCTGGATGTACTCAAGCATATGGCCAAGATGGATGGAACCATTGGCATAGGGCAGGGCGCTGGTGACGAGGATCTTGCGTGGCTCGGACATGGGGCTCGGCTACTTGATGAAACGGAGGTCGGCCACTATAAAGCGCCGGCAAATTTATTTCACCCCGTGGCGTTGTTTCAGCATCCTGCAAACTGTCGAAAGCATGCCGTTACGTGGCCGGAACGGTTAGGATAGCCGCCTGTTTCAGTCAGTCTTTTTCGGGAGTAGCCCATGAGCGCCGTGAATCGCGCAGCGGTGGAAGCCGTTCTTCGCCAGTACACCGACCCCTATTTGAACCAGGACCCGGTGAGCGCCGGCTGTGTGCGAGCCATCGAGGTCCAGGGCGATCAAGTCTCGGTCCAGTTGGAGCTGGGCTACGCCGCCGGCCTGTTCAAGAACGGCTGGGCACAGATGCTGCAGATGGCCATAGAAGGTTTGGACGGCGTACGTTCGGCCAAGGTCGATATTCAATGTGTCATCGCCGCGCACAAGGCGCAGGCGCAGATCCCGGGCTTGGCCAACGTCAAGAATGTGGTGGCAGTGGCGTCCGGCAAGGGCGGGGTGGGCAAGTCTACTACGGCGGCCAACCTGGCCCTGGCCCTGGCCCGCGAAGGCGCACGTGTGGGCATTCTCGACGCCGATATCTACGGCCCGAGCCAAGGCGTGATGTTCGGCATCGCCGAAGGCACGCGGCCGAAGGTCAAGGATCAGAAGTGGTTCGTGCCTATCGAGTCCCTGGGCGTGGAAGTAATGTCCATGGCGTTCTTGACCGATGACAACACGCCAATGGTCTGGCGAGGGCCGATGGTTTCCGGCGCGTTGTTGCAACTGGTCACCCAGACAGCCTGGGGCGACCTGGACTACCTGGTCATCGATATGCCGCCCGGCACCGGTGATATCCAGCTGACCCTGGCGCAGAAGGTGCCGGTGGCGGGTTCAGTGATCGTTACCACGCCTCAGGATCTGGCGCTGCTGGACGCGAAAAAAGGCGTGGAGATGTTCCGTAAGGTCAACATTCCGGTGCTGGGCGTCGTGGAAAACATGGCGGTGCATATCTGCTCCAATTGCGGTCATGCCGAGCATTTGTTTGGTGAAGGGGGCGGCGAGAAGCTGGCCACCCAGTATGGCGTCGAGCTATTGGCCTCGCTGCCGTTGTCGATGCTGATCCGCGAACAGGCTGATGGCGGCAAGCCTACGGTAATGGCTGAGCCTGATAGCCAAATCGCCATGATTTATCAGGAACTGGCCCGCCATGTGGGCGCGCGGATCGTGCTGCAGGAAGCGGCCATGCCATCCATGCCGACGATCACTGTCAGCGAGGATTGAGGCGAGGAGGGGGCGATTACGCTTTTGCGCAATGTCTCATGTAAGCATTCGCTTACTTTTTCGTAAGCGAATGGTTTTTTTCCTCGCCCTGGGTGGCTAAAAAATGCGAAAGACTTTTCTATCTTATTGAAACATAACAATTATTTAGGGGTGTTCTGTTACGTCGGCGTGCTGGAGTGGATGTAGCATCCCGTTGAACTTCCCTTGGAACTCTCTAACATCAGTCCTGTGTCCACGGATTGACACGGCCATCAAGGAACGATGGTTAAAGGAATATCGCGGGATGCGATTCATCAGGATGATGAAAAGGAATAAAGGGACTAAGGAAAAAATGTGGGCGGGTCATACCGCCCCTTTTTTCGCCTGTAGAAAAGTAAAAGCAGGTCCAGGAAATGCAAAAAGGCCCGCAAGGGGCCTTTTGAGGAACGGTGAGGCTATCAGCGTTCGAGGTCGGCGATTTTGCCGGTCTTGCCATCCCACTCTTCGGCGTCAGGCAGAGCGTCTTTCTTCTCGGTGATGTTGGGCCAGATATCGGCCAACTCAGCATTCAACGCGATGAAGTTTTCCATGCCGGCAGGCACCTCATCTTCAGAAAAAATCGCTTGGGCCGGGCATTCTGGTTCACACAGGGCGCAATCAATGCACTCGTCCGGGTGGATGACCAGGAAGTTCGGGCCTTCGTAAAAGCAGTCCACCGGACAGACTTCTACGCAGTCGGTGTACTTGCACTTGATGCAGTTGTCGGTGACGACGAAGGTCATTTCTAATTTTCTCCTCAGGCGGCGGCAGCGAAACCCTTAATGGCAGGGCTCGCGAGGTTCGGGAGCGATAGTCTGCAGGCCAGGCTAAAAGCCAGCAGCATCCCAAACCGCGCGAGAGTCTACCAGTTTGCAGGCCTGTGCGTTATGTCCGAGTCTTCAGTGCATATAACATTTCGAGTGCTTTACGCGGCGTCAGATCGTCCAGCTCCAGCTTGGCCAGTTCATCCAGCACGGGGTGGGGCAGGCTGGCGAAGAGATCGCTCTGATGTGGCGCGGCACTTTGTCGCTGAGTCTTGGCGGGACTGGCAACCGCAGTTTCGTGGGGTAACGCAGTGGTTTCCAGGCGACTGAGGTGTTCGCGGGCGCGGCTGATCACGTCGTTCGGCACACCGGCCAGTTGCGCAACAGCCAGGCCGTAGCTTTGACTGGCCGGCCCCGGCAATACATGGTGCAGAAACACGATACGCTCGTTGTGCTCGGTCGCGTTCAAGTGCACGTTGGCCACCAGCGGCTCGCTTTCCGGCAGTACGGTCAGCTCGAAATAGTGGGTGGCGAACAGCGTGTAGGCGCGTAAATGTGCCAAGCGCTCGGCGGCGGCCCAAGCCAGGGACAGCCCGTCGAAGGTGCTGGTGCCGCGACCCACTTCGTCCATCAGCACCAGGCTGCGTTCGGTAGCGTTATGCAGGATATTGGCGGTCTCGCTCATTTCCACCATAAAGGTCGAACGCCCACCGGCCAGGTCGTCGCTGGAGCCGATCCGGGTGAAAATCCGGTCTACCAGGGACAGCTCGCAACTGGCCGCCGGCACAAAACTGCCGATATGCGCCAACAACACGATCAACGCGGTCTGGCGCATGTAGGTGGATTTACCGCCCATATTCGGGCCGGTGATCACCAGCATGCGGGTATCGTCATCCAGCGACAGATCGTTGGCGACGAACGGCGTGGTCAGCACCTGCTCCACCACCGGGTGACGCCCCTGCACGATGCGCATGCATGGCTCGCTGACGAACCTCGGACAGTTGAGGTCAAGGTTGAGGGCGCGTTCGGCCAGGTTGCTCAACACGTCCAGTTCCGACAACGCTGCAGCCGTGTCTTGCAGCGGCGCCAGTTGGCCGATCAAGTCTTCGAGCAGCGCCTCATACAGCATCTTTTCCCGCGCCAAGGCTCGGCTTTTGGCTGACAGTGCCTTGTCTTCGAACTCCTTAAGCTCCGGGGTGATAAAGCGTTCGGCACCTTTAAGCGTCTGGCGGCGCTGATAGTCGATCGGTGCCTGCTCGGCCTGTTTGCTGGGCAGCTCGATAAAGTAGCCATGCACGCGGTTGTAGCCGACCTTCAGATTGGCCAGGCCAGTGCGGGCTTTTTCGCGGGCTTCCAGGTCGATAAGGAATTGCCCGGCGTTTTCGCTCAGGGCTTGCAACTCATCCAGTTCGCTGTCGTAACCGGTCTTCAGTACGCCACCGTCACGGATGATGGCCGGCGGGTTATCGATGATGGCTTTTTCCAGCAGCGCCGCCAGTTCCGGGTAGGTGCTGGTGGTCACGGCCAGTTGTTGCAGGTGCGGCGCGTCCAGTTCCGTCATGGCTGCTTGCAATTGCGGCAGGGCGCCGAGCGCATCGCGCAGGCGCGCCAGGTCGCGCGGGCGCGCATTTCGCAGGCCGATCCGCGCCAGAATGCGCTCGATATCGCCGATTTCCTTGAGCTGCGGCTGCAGCTTTTCAAAGCGGTAACCATCCAGCAGGCAGGTGATGGAGGATTGGCGTGCTTGCAGCACCTTCAGATCCCGCAGCGGACGGTTCAGCCAACGGGTCAGCAGGCGGCTGCCCATGGCGGTCTGGCAACGGTCGACCACCGATTGCAAAGTATTGTCGCGCCCGCCGGCCAGGTTGGTGTCCAGCTCCAGGTTGCGACGGCTGGCGCCATCGAGCACCACGGTATCGTCCAAGCGTTCGTGGCGCAGGCTGCGCAAGTGCGGCAGGGCGGTGCGCTGGGTTTCCTTGGCATAGCTGAGCAGGCAACCGGCGGCGCCGATGGCCAGGGTCAGGGTTTCGCAACCGAAGCCTTTAAGGTCTTGCACGGAGAATTGCTGGCACAGGCTCTTGAGCGCCGAGTCACGCTCGAAATCCCACGGCGCGCGACGTTTGGTCCCACGCCGTTTTTCCGCCGGCAAATCCTTGGGCCAATCGTCCGGGATCAGCAACTCCACGGGATTAATGCGCTCCAGCTCCGCCAGGAGGTTCTCCCAGCCCTTGATCTCCAGGACTGTGAAATTGCCGCTGGTGATATCCAGCACGGCCAGGCCGAACAAGCGCTCATCCCCCAGCACCGCCGCGATCAAGTTATCGCGACGCTCATCCAGCAGCGCTTCATCACTCACCGTACCCGGCGTAATGATGCGCACCACCTGACGTTCCACCGGGCCTTTGCTGGTGGCCGGATCGCCGATCTGCTCGCAGATCACCACCGACTCGCCCAGCTTTACCAGCTTGGCCAGATAGCCTTCGAGGGAGTGGTAAGGAATCCCACACATCGGAATTGACTGCCCCGCCGACTGCCCGCGCGCGGTCAGCGTGATGTCCAGCAACTTGGCAGCCTTCTTCGCGTCTTCGTAGAAGATCTCGTAGAAGTCGCCCATGCGGTAGAACATCAACTGATCAGGGTGCTGGTTTTTCAAGCGCCAGTACTGCTGCATCATCGGGGTGTGGGAGGACAGATCGGACGTGTTCTTACTCATCAGATAGTTAGCAAATTCGTTGAAAGGAGTGGGGCAAAGGTGGGGCGCTCGGCCCTGCTTATTGCAATGGCCGCAAGGTTAACATGTGAAGTCGGCGCTTCGCAGGTTGCAAACCGGTGTACAAAACGCAGAGACGCTGCCCCTGATACAGCGCGACCTGTGCATAAAATATGCAAATTAGCATTTGCCAAGCTGCAAAACACCCGGCACTATCGCCGTTATGCAAAAACGCAACGTTTCTATCGTATTAAGAGAATTGCTGGACCGCGACCGGATCTCCCCAACGGAGCTTCACCGGCGTACCGGTGTGCCTCAGTCCACGCTGTCTCGGATCCTCAGCGGCAAGATTGTCGATCCGTCTGACAAGCATATCTCCCGCATTGCCGAATACTTTGGCGTGAGCACCGACCAACTGCGCGGGCGCGTGGCCGTAGGCGCTGCGCGGGACGACGGGCGCGACCCGATGCATTCGGAACTCAAGGACATAAGCCTGTGGGACGACGACACCCCTATCAATGACGATGAGGTGTCGATCCCCTTTCTGCGCGAGGTTGAATTGGCTGCTGGATCAGGAAGATTCGTCATCGAGGAAAGCGAGAAAGCCAGCCTGCGTTTTGGAAAGCGCAGCTTGCGACACAATGGTGTGCAATTCGACCAGGCCAAGTGTGTGACGGTGCGCGGCAACAGCATGTTGCCAGTGCTGCGCGATGGCGCAACCGTCGGGGTCAATGCGGGCAAGAGCGGCATCGGCGATATCGTCGATGGCGATCTGTATGCCATCAATCACAATGGCCAATTGCGGGTCAAACAGCTCTATCGCCTGCCATCCGGGATTCGTCTGCGCAGCTTCAACCGCGACGAGCATCCGGACGAGGACTACAGTTTCCAGGAAATCCAGGACGAGCAGATCAGTATCCTCGGCCATGTGTTCTGGTGGGGCATGTACGCGCGTTAACCCAATTCAGTAGGACAAAACCCGCCAAGCAGCGGGTTTTTTTTCGCCTGCCAAAAGCCAGTAACCCCTTGAATCACCAAGCCAAAAATGCACATGAGCATATCCTGAGTGAAAATAAATGCATTTACGCATTGACTGTATATGCATGCATGCATATTCTTCATCTCAAGCCAGCCAACAAGGCCTGGTGGAGGCGGCAAGGATGCTGCCAAGGATGACAAGGAAGGCACGCAACATCGGCAAGGACGCCATCACAGCGATGGCAGGGATGCCAGGCAATACCGGCAAGGATGCCGACGCTCTTTAGTGACACCGCTTTACAAGAAACAGGCAGCGATGAACCGGCCTTAACGGTTCAGAGGGTTGGCAACTGACCCGGGTGTGCAGCGTAAAGCACCAGAAGCAGTTATCCGGCAGACAGGGATCGTGGTCGGAAAAACATTGAGGAAAGAACCGTACCGCGCCAGTAGCGCCGAAGGTTCGAGGACAGCATTACTGAAAAGCCGGGCAACCGGGCTTTTTGGAATGCCTACCTATAAATGGATTTACCCGGAAAACCGGCATTCAGCCGGCATTGCTCAGCCAGGAGGCGTGACATGACAAACGAGCAGCAAGCGTTAGCGGAAATGCCTATCTGGCTGGTGATTGCACTGGCCTTGATCGGCGGGGTATCCGGCGAAATGTGGCGTGCCGACAAGGAGGGCGCCCGCGGTTGGTCGTTGATCCGGCGCCTGGCCTTGAGGTCTGGCGCGTGCATGGTGTGCGGGGTTTCGGCCCTGATGCTGTGTTACGCCGCCGGCATGTCGATCTGGACAGCCGGTGCCATCGGCTGCCTCACCGCCATGGCGGGGGCCGACGTAGCCATCGGTCTTTATGAACGCTGGGCGGCCAAGCGTATCGGGGTCAACCAGACGCCGACTTCGCGGCCCGATCAGCAGTAATTGCTGCAAGGACGCGACCCTATGACACTTATCGAAAAACCTTCCCAACTGCCCATCGCGATCGCAGAAACGCTCAAGCTGGCGTTCCCGCACCTGCGGGTGGGCAATCACCAGGATTTCAACGGCGCCACGGATGCCAGCGGCATTTTGATCGGCGTGGAGCGTAACGGCCCCGGAATACGCGCCTTGGACGGGCGTAAGGCGCATGCCTTGTCGGTGTCTCTCAAAGTCACGGTTGCCAGCGGTGCGGCGCCCTTTGACGCCTGCGACTTGGCCAGCCAACTGATGGATCTGGCCCTAGACAACCGCTGGGGGCTGCCGGCCGAACAATGCGACCTGCCCATGGCCATTGTGGCAGCACCCTCCGTTCTGGGCTCCAGCGAAACGGACTACGACACTTGGACGGTGTCCTTCAGTCAAACGCTCTATCTGGGGCCGCCGCTGCTCGAAGATCCTACGGGTAAACCGATGTTTGCCTGCACCTGGGAAGTCTCGAATATCGACGATCCTGATCAATATCGAGCTCTGCAGGAGTAGACCATGTTCGACGCGTTACTACGCATGCATCTGGGGCCGATCATCGAGCGCCTGGCGCAAATGGAGGCCCAGCTCGAAGACCTGTACCGCCGTTCCGACAGTTTTTGTCGGATTGGCGTATGTGAGGACGTCGATGCCGCCAGCCACACATGCAAGGTTCGGCATGGCGATTTGCTCACCCCGGCCATTCATTTTTTCAACCCCAGCGCCGGTGCGCAGACGGAAACCCGCATCCCATCTGTGGGCGAGCAATGCCTGCTGCTCAACTATGCAGGTGGAGAAGGGGGGACGCAGTCCGTGGCCTTGTTCGGCCTCAATAGTAGTCAGTTTCCGCCTGTCTCCCGTGTGGCGACGTTGACGCGTCGCCTTTATCAGGACGGCACGCAAAGCGATTACGACGATGCCACTCACCTGTTCAATTGGCGCAACGGACCCACCACCGTCACGGGCTCACGGGAGCAGGTCGTCGCACAGGTCGGCGCCGCCAGCCTGGTACTGACGGCCGACAGCATCGCCCTGCAATTGGGGGCTACCGGCCTGCGGCTGGATGCCGGCGGGGTGCATTTAAGTGGCCCGGTGGTGGATCACCAGGGCCGTGTGATCAGCAGCGCATAAGGATTTGCCATGCTCGGAATCGATAGAAACACCGGGGCAGCCGTGGATGACTGGCTGCAGTTCGTACAGCGCGCCACCCGAGCGCTGACCACTCCCATAGGCACTCGCCAGAAGCGCCCGCTGTACGGTTCGATGATCCCGCAGCTGCTTGGTCAGAACCTGGGCGACGACCTGCTGATCCTCGCCCAGAGCCATGCCGCGCACGCGTTCTACAACACCCAGAATGGCATCGCGGATTTTCAACCCGAGGTCATCGTCGCCACGCGGCAAGGCGCTGGTTTGTTGCTGCGTTTTGCCGGCACCTGGAAAAACCGTCAACAAACCTTCGAGGTCGTGACATGAGCATGTTGATCCCCGGCCAGAACCAACTGGCGGAGCCGGCGCTTATTGCCGTGGAGGCGTTCGAGCCATTGTTGGCGGAATTCAAGGCGTTCGTCATCGATTACGTGGCCACCCGTGCGCCGCAAAGCGCGCCCAAACTCAAGGCCAGTCTGGACAATGAAAGCGAATTATTGACCCTGGCCCTGGAAGCGTTTTGCGTACGCCTGCAAACCCATGAACGCAAGTACAACGCCCGTATCAAGCAGATGCTGGCGTGGTGGGCAACCGGCAGCAACTTGGATGCACGCCTTGCCGACATGGGGCTGGAACGCCAAGTCCTCGACCCTGGCGACCCGGCCGCATTCCCGCCGATACCACCCATTCTGGAAAGCGACGACGATGCCCGTCTGCGCTACTACCTGGCACCCCATGCACCGGCGGCAGGCTCGCGGATGCAGTATCGACGCGAGGTCTTCACCCTGGGTGAACGGCCGTCGGTCAAGGTGCAGAGCGCCACTCCCGGCGTGGTTACGGTCAGCTACACCTTCGACCCGGACGGCTACGCGGCCCAAGTCAAGGATGGCAATGCGCGGCGCACCGCTCCAGGCGAAGTCATGGTCACGGTACTGTCCAGGGAGGGCGACGGCAGCGCATCCTCCGAATTGCTTGACGGCGTGCGACGACATTTCGCACGGCCGGATGTAAGGCCGGAAACCGATCTGGTCAGCGTGCAGAGTGCGCAGATCCTGCCGTACAAAATCCGCGTCGTGGCCAAGATCAACGCCGGGCCGGATTCCGGGTTGACCCAAGTGGCGGCTCAACGCCTGCTGCAAACCTACGCCGACTCCTGCCATCGCCTCGAAGGACGCGTCGACCCCAGTTGGATCGACTACGCCATTCACAGTGCGGGCGCGGCGCAGTTGCAGATTCTCGAACCTCTGGAACCGATCATCACCACAGCCTTCCAGGCCCCTTATTGCACCGGTGTCGAGGTGGAGGTGCGCACGCTATGAGTGAAAGCAAAGCGAGCCTGTTGCCGGCCAATAGCTCAGCACTGGAGAAAGCCCTGGACCTGGGCTTCGGCACCCTGCTGGACCGCGTCGTACCGCCGTTTCCCGCGCTGATGAACCCGCTGCAAACCCCCGTCGAATTTCTGCCGTACCTGGCCGCCGACCGGGGTGTCAGCGAATGGAATACCCAAGCCAGCGAAACGGAAAAACGCCTGACCGTGGGGCTTTCCTGGCAGATCCAGCGTCAGGCGGGCACGCCCAAGGCGTTGAACCATGCGGTGGAGTCTTTGGGTTTTACGCCCAATATCAGCGCCTGGTATCAGCAGCGGCCGCTCGGCGTGCCGTACACCTTTGACGTGCAGGCAATTGTGGGGCGCAGTTGGTCCAGCGGTGACCACAACCGGCTGATTCGGCGTATCAACGCGGCCCAGAGCGAGCGTGATCAGGCCACCATCACCATTGTCCACGAGACCTTGGGCGGCCTTTCGATCAGCAGCGCGCTCGACCCGCCGTTGAGTGACAGTGAGTTTTCCCTGCGGGGCGCTCTACCCGAAACAGTGCTGGGCGCCCGGCTTACCCAAACCGGCGCAGTCCTGCACTACACCATTAACGACTACGACCTCAGGGCGCAGCCATGACAGATGACATTACGCGCCTGGTGCGCTTCACCGCCAAGGGATTGGATGAAGTGCTGCAGGCAAAGAACCAGGGTTTGAAAGGTGAAATCACCCACATTGGCGCCGGCACCGGCCGCTACAACCCGGACGGCAGCGAAGTGGCCTTGCGCGACGAACGCCAACGGGTCGCCATCGTGGATTACGAAGACCTGGGCAATCACCAACTCAGGATGGCCGCGCTGTTTGACGGCGACGGGGAATATGAAATTGGCGAGTTTGGCTTTTATCTCGCCAGTGGGACGCTGTTGGCGGTGTATTCCGTCGCAGGCAAGTTGCTGACGTATAAAGCGGCGGCGGCTCGAATGCTGCAGAAGTTTACGCTGGATGTTTCGCCGTTACCGGGGGATAGCGTGGTGATTGTGGTGGGCGCTGAAAGTCTCAACATTCTTCTCTCAGAAGAGTTGGCTTCACTTTCCGCAGCCTGCATTGACAATATGACGCGTGGTTTGAATGTCGTATTCCGCGTTATGGCGCTCGAGGCTAAAACGACTTAGCATCGATGTCGGCTTGGGATATTAAGAGGCGTCTAATGCGTTGATGTGAAGTATCTAGGGAAGGAAAAAATATGGAGTTCCAAATATGAGTACTGAACAGCAGCTAGTCGCAGTTGTAAGTGCGGCAAATAGATTGACAAATACAGTTGAGAATAAATTGGGTGAAATTGATAAGGCCCTTGCCGATGCTAGAGAAAAATACGAATCTCAGATTTCGGGCTTGACACGCAAAATTCCACGATTGGCAGTTACTAGAAACTTCCATATGGCACCTGATACCACGGGCGCCCTAATAGATGGGTGGTATGTTCATTCGCAAGTAACAGCGACAAAAACTCGGACAATTACTCAGTTATCTCAGTCGGCTGGACGCTCACAAGCTGACGTGGATTTCATGCGTCAGGTTCAGGCGGATGTCAGCGAGCAGTTCCCAGGCTTCGATATTTGGGCCGCTGAATATTGGCGAAATCCGATTAATGTCTGGCAGATGAAATGGTCGGAGGGAAGTGTCAGTCCTTGGTTGGCGTTTCCTTGCTCCATCGATACTGGGAGACTAAGCGGAGCAACGCCCGTTTCTCTCAATACACACATGACTGCCGCTGCTTTTGTGCGAGTCGTAGAGGGAGCTGTTGACGGGACTTGGACTACCGGAAACGAGAAAGGTAAGTGGCGCTGGTGTTCTTTAGGGATGGATCCCGCGGGCTTCTTTTCCCACTACATGCATGTTCATCCGATGCGGATCTCCAATTCAGGGTTGATCGAAGTTATGCTTGCTGGTGCCTGCACAGGTGTCGTTAATCACCCAGTTGACTGGGGAACAATGTTGGCTTTGGGATAAGGGATCATTGATGAAACCAAAATTCTCGTTGGCGGAAATTCACCCACTAATTAAGTGGACCATAATCCGTAAGGCTCGGGATGCCGATTTGGCGGCCAGCGACTATGCCGCGATGCCTGATTATCCCATTGCAGATCAAGACCGCCCCGTCTTCTTGGCTTATCGCCAAGGGCTTCGCGATATCCCGGACCAAGGCAGCGACCCGGACGCGGTCGAGTGGCCATCTAAACCGTCCTTTCTCAAATAACCTCACCGCGAAAGCGGTTTTTTTTCGCCTCCCCAAAGCCCCTCCTCAAGGGGCTTTGGCGTTCTCAACCCGGAGAAACCCACCTATGCCTACCCGCCAAACCTACACCGTCCTCATCCCATTCCCTACCGGAGGCGGCCATTGGTCCACCGTTGGCCAGGAACTGGAACTGCTGGACATCGAAGCATCCGCCCTGCGCACCGCTGGCCGTCTGGAACTGACCAGCGTCCTTAACTCCACCCCCAAGAAGGCTGAATAACCATGGCTGAGGTTCTGAACTTCGAGCACAACGGTATTACCGTCAATGCCACCGAATCCCCGAGGCCATGGGTGGCCTGGGTGATAACGTCATCGGTCTGGTCGGCACCGCGCCGAACGCCCATGCGTCGATTCCAAAAAATGCGCCGTTTCGCATCAATAGCTTCAGCACCCAGGCGCTGCTGGACACCACCGGTGCCGAGTCGGGCACGTTGTTCCACGCCGTCTACCAGATTCTCAAAGTGGTGAAGGTGCCGGTCTATGTGGTGATCGTCGAAGAGGGCGCCACTGCGGCCGATACGCTCAACAATGTGATCGGCGGTAACGACCCGGTCACCGGCCGCAAACTGGGCCTGGCCGCACTCGCCAGCGTGCCTGAAGACCTGACCATCATCGGCGCCCCCGGCTTCACTGGCACCAAGGCCGTGGCCGGCGAGTTTGCCTCGTTCGGCAAGCGCATCAAGGCGCGTGTCGTGCTCGACGGCAAAGATGCCAGCGTCGCCGACCAAGTGGCCTATAGCGGCGAACTGGGCGGCGCCGACCTGGGTTTCGACCGCTGCCTGCTGGTGCACAACATGCCGTCGGTGTACTCCAAGGCGGCGAAGAAAAACGTGTTTCTGTCGCCGTCGTCTCTGGCGATCGCCGCGCTGGCCAAGGTCAAGCAGTGGGAGAGCCCGGGTAATCAGGTGACATTCGCCGAGGACGTTTCCCGCGTGGTCGAGTACAACATCCTCGACACCTCCACCGAAGGCGACCTGCTCAACCGTTATGGCGTGAGCTACTACGCGCGCACCATCCTCGGCGGCTTTTCGTTGCTGGGTAACCGTTCCATCACCGGCAAATTCATCAGCTATGTCGGCCTGGAAGATGCCATCAGCCGCAAACTGGTCAAGGCCGGCCAGAAAGCCATGGCCAAGAACCTCACCAAGTCCTTCATGGATCAGGAGGTCAAGCGCATCAACGACTGGCTGCAAACCCTGGTCGCCGACGAAACCATTCCCGGCGCCAGCGTGTACCTGCACCCGGAGTTGAACAGTGTCGAGAAGTACAAAAACGGCACCTGGTTCATCGTCATCGACTATGGCCGCTACGCGCCCAACGAACACATGATTTATCAACTCAACGCCCGCGATGAAATCATCGAGCAGTTCCTGGAGGACGTTCTCTAATGTTTACCAACCGAGTCAGACAGGCCATTGCGGCCACCCTCCAAGGCCTGCCGTTGTCCGCGACCGTGGAAGAGTTCACCCCGCCGAAGATCGAGTTCGACATGGAACCCATGTCCGGTGGGCGCTTTATCGCCGAGGAAATGGCCAAGAGCGGCAAGGTGCTCAATGCCACGCTGGTCCTCCAGGGTGCCGGTCCTGAAATCATGCTGGCGCTGGGCGTGCGCATGGGTGACGACATCCTGCTCAACGTACGTGAAGCCGGTCAGGACCAGGACGGCAAGACGTATTTCACCTACCACACCGTCGGCGGCAAGCTCAAATCCCTGGATGAAGCGAAGCTGAAGATGGGCGACAAGGCGCTCACCACGCTGGAGTTGTCCTGCCGCACCTACAACCGACTGGAAAACGGCATCCCGGTGATCGACATCGATGTGCGCACCCAAAAATTCGTGCTCAACGGCGTCGACATCCTGGGCGATGCGCGCCGCGCTGTGCTGATGCCTTAAACCCCTGGGGGCGGGTGCGCTCGCCCCTTGCTTGAACAAGGAATTGCCCCATGGCCTGGATGCCACCGCTGCATAGGTTGCTGTCTGCAATCACCGCCGACACCGGCGCGACGATCGAGCAGGTGCAACTCAAACCGCTGTACTACGCCGCGCAAAAAGACGCGCTGGCCCGGGCCGGTGACGACGAGGACGATCAGTTCTTTGAACTGGCGAAACTCGCCACCGGCCTGTCGGAAAAAGAACTCGACCAGCTCAAGCGCCCGGACTACGTGTCTATCGCTCAGTACGTACACGAGATGTCGACGCGACCTGCTTCATTCTTTCTCAACGAACCTCAGCAGTCGTCCCACGACCTGCCCATCCAACTGCTATTGCCCCTGGACGCAGCCGGCCGAACCCTGAATGAACTGCCCCTGGAAATGCCCGCCCTGCGCGCCACCAAAGTGATGAAAAAACTCGCCACCAACAAAGAACGCGCCGAGTTCATCACTGCCCATTGCACCGGCTTGATGATCCCGGATCTCGCGGGGTTGACCGTGCCGGACTGGACAGAATTGCAGGAGCGCATCGACGATTTTTTAAATCAACCGGCGGACTTCTTTCGGAACGCGACATCGACGTGATCCTCGATGTGGTGCCGCTGGTTTACTCGGTAAACGAAGCGGAAATTCTCGACTGGGACGCCGCAAAAGCACTGCGCCGCTACGACATTGCGATCACTCGCCTTGGGGTTAAACAGGAGTAAAGCGAGATGCAAGAGACTCAATATGCGACCCGGCTCGCGGTGCAAGACAACCGCTGGATGCTCGGTGACGCGGATCTGGGCAGTGTGCTCGCACCGTTCTCTGCAAGCTTGGCCGCGCCTGAACGCGAGGCTCCATCACCGCAATCGACGCTCAGCTCGGCGCTGGTTACCGTCAGCGTGGACCTGAATGCGTTGACCCTGGAGCAGGTACGGTTGCGCGAGACGCTGGAGACGCTCAACACGACGTTGTTCATCACCGGCGCTGCCCTGACCGCCCCGGCCCTGAGCCCCGCGACCAGTGAGACGAAGAAAACGCCGGAAGAAACAAAGCCTGCCGAATCCTCCGCCACTCAATTGCTCAAGTGGGCCGTTGAAGGCTTGGCGGATTCGTTCAGAACCAAGGTTTCAGACAAGGTGCTTGAAGCGACCTTGGGCAAGATCCCCCGCATCGGCGCGGTGTTTAAGGGGGCCGGCAAGGGCGGTGACGCTTGCTGCGCGGGTGTCAGCGAGGCGCTGCGGGGGCGTAAGCGTTATGGGCCCAACAAGTCATCTGGGAAGAGAGGGCCAGGCAAGCCTACGTTCATGAAGTCAAGGCGCAGTCCCCCCCGAACCTCTTTGAGTTTGTTCGCCACGGTGCGCAGCCTCTTCGAGAAGGTAAGCAAGGTCTTCGAAGGTCCGCGCCTGGGGTTCAATGCCTCGACGATTGCTCCACGCACAGCGGCCCCTTCGAGCCTGGCTGGCGCCGCGACCCGACTGGAATCATCCGTCGTGCGCAGGCTGGGCCCGCTGAAGTACGTCGACACCGCGATGGCCGTCGTGCAAGGCGTGCGCCAGGGCGATGCAAAAGCCGTTGGCAGTGGCCTGAGCACCGCCGGTGGCGCCTGGGCTGGCGCATCGGCCGGGGCTGCACTTGGCACGCTGGTTTTTCCCGGTATCGGTACCGCCGTCGGTGGTGCAATCGGTGGCTTGCTGGGCAGCGAAGCGGGCAGTTGGCTCGGTGACAAACTGTTCAGTTCAAGTGATCGCTTGCCCGCGCCGAATGCCTTGAGCAAGGAACTCAACAGTGCTCGCACCGACAACATCCAGGTCACGATCTCGCCGAGCATCCAGATCACTGGCGTCAACCCCGCCGATGCCCAGCAAGTGGTCAACCAAGTGCTCCAGGCCCTGCAATTCCAATGCATGCCCATGGTGACCGATTCCCTCGGTATTCGACGCAACGCGGCATTGGCCGACCCCGGAGGTGATTGATGCGACAACAGATGGTATTGGGCGATTTTATCTTTGGTCTCTCACGAGGTTTTGCCTACGCCACGCTCACCCACAGCAGTTACGGGGGCTGGAGCAACCTGGAAATCATTGCCAGCAAGCCGCAGTCCCGTCAGAGCGGTCAGGCTCTGGAGAAACTCACGTTCGGCGGCACGGCAATGTACGCCGTAGGTATGCAGCGCCTGGACGAGTTACGCGCCTTGCAGAATGCGCGGGCACCGCTGCCGCTGGTCGACGGGATCGGCCGGAACTGGGGGCTGTGGCGCATCAACGCCGTGGTGGAAAACCAAAGCCATGTGATCGACGACGGCACCGCCATGGTCATGTCCTGGAGCCTTGAATTGGAGGAGTTCGTCAATGCGTAGAGTGCGAAGTATTGCCGGGGATTCAGTCAACCTGCTGCTGTACCGCGAGTTGGGGCGCTGTGACGACGCTGCTGAAGAAACCCTCTGGCGCCTGAACCCCGAACTGGCCGAGCACGGGCCGGTATTGCCGGCGGGCGTGTGGGTGGTGGTGCCGGAGTTGCACGCCCGGCCAGCGGCTTTGCGGCCGATTTCGGCCTGGGATTGAGGAGGCCATATGACACAGGGATTCACCCCGGTCGTTGAGTTCTACGGTGCCAATGCGGCATTGCTTAACCAACGGTTGATGCACTGGAGCCATACCGATGCCGCCGGTATCCAGACCGACCGACTGGAACTCACGCTCAATACCGAGGGCCTGGAAGGGTTGCCGAGCTTGAGCGGCAAGATCGGCATGCGGGTCGGCTATCAGGAGTCGGGCCTGGTGGAGAAGGGCGAATTCGTCATCACGCAGCGAACCCCGGTGCTGTTTCCGATGCGCCTGATGATCGTCGCCACCGCCGCACCTTTCAGTGCTGCGGACCCCAGCCATTACCGGCAGCGTCGCTCCGCCAGTTACGGGCCTACCACCCTGGGCGCGCTGTTTCGTCAGTTAGTCAGCCGGCATGGCTATTCACCCCGGGTGGCACCGGCGCTGGAAGGCATTCCGATTCCCCATATCGATCAATCCAACGAAAGCGACATGGCGTTTATCACGCGCCTGGCCAATCGCTATAGCGCCATCACAAAACCGATCAACGAACTGTATGTATTGGCGGAAGCCGGCAAGGTTCACTCCCTTTCCGGCCAGCCTCTGCCGGATGTGACGTTATCCGTGACCCAGGACAACCGGCCCGGTGACCAAGCGTTCATCACAGCCAGGCTCGACGAACAATCGCGCTCTAAGTACATGGGGTGCCGTGTGACCTGGTGGGATGCCGCCGGGGGCAAACAGCACGTCGTGCAAGTCGGCATTGCGCCGTTCAAAACCTTGCGCCAACGCTGCCAGAACGAAGCCGAAGCCCGCGCTGTGGCCGAAGGCGAACTGCGGCGCGTGGGCCGTGAAGGTTTGAAATTACAGATCGATTGTCCAGGCAACCCGCTGCTCGCCGCTGAAGGGTTGCTGCTGCTGGATGACAGCTGGCCGTCCTATATGCAAGGGCGCTGGTCGATCACCCAAGTGACCCATGTGGGTGACCCGACGACGGGGTATCGCAGTTCGATTGTGGCGGGCGGGTTGTCGATCTAGACCTTCTTACAGAGTAGAAATCATGCTGATTACGCTTGCCCAACTTGTCCACGTCATGCCAGCAGCCCGCCTCGTAGCGGGTGTTTTTTTGCCCGCCATAAATGCTGCGATGGAACGGTACGCTATCGACACCCCCCAACGCATCGCTGCCTTTCTCGCTCAGATCGCTCACGAATCCGGCGAGCTGCAATACCTGCGCGAATTGGGCAGCCACCAATACCTGAGCAAATACGACACCGGCAGCTTGGCTGCGCGCCTGGGCAATACGCCCGAAGCGGACGGTGACGGTCAGAAGTATCGGGGCAGGGGGCTCATCCAGCTTACCGGCCGTCGAAACTATATGACGTGCAGTCGGGCGCTATTCGGCGACGATCGCCTGTTGGCACAGCCTGAACTGCTTGAGCAGCCCCGGTGGGCGTGTGAGTCGGCGGCTTGGTATTGGGCAAGCAATGGTCTGAACGCGTTGGCCGACAAGGATCAATTCACCACGATTACGCGCCGCATCAATGGTGGGCTCAATGGTCTGGAGCAGCGCATGCAGCTGTGGGCGCGGGCGAAGGCAGTGTTATGCGGTTCTTAACGTCCTACCGTTTGCTCGGCTATTTCCTGCTGGTGGCGATGGCGGCGGGGCTGGCCTGGCAGGTGCAGGTCTGGCGGTATGAGGCGCAGATCCAACGGTTGGCGACGATACATGCCCGGGAGCTCGATCAACAACACCAGTTGGCCGTGCGTCAACAACAGGCCGAACACGACAAGCGACTGGCCCTGGAGCAGAAGCTCAGCGCCAACGATCAACAACACGCGCAGGAGTTAAGCGATGCACAACGTCATCAGGCTGCTTTGCGTGATCGCCTGGCCACTGCTGATGTGCGGTTGTCAGTCCTTCTCGACACCCGCGACCCCGCCAACGGTAGTGCAGTGCCAGCCCCCACCACCGCCAGCGGCCTGGTTCATGCAGCCCCGCGAGCCCGACTTGACCCGGCGCATGCTCAGCGAATTATCGCCATCACCGACGACGGCGATAACGCCCTGATTGCCTTACGAGCGTGCCAGGCCTACGTGCAAACCATCGCCCGTTAGCATCTTGATGCAGCCTGTGGCTTGCGTGCGCGATCGGCTCCTGTAGGGTAGGCGAACGCCCGCCCACTCCAGGAGACGACCGTGAACGAGATCACTCAACTTGCCGCTGAACTGGGCCGCCGCCTGCAGGTGCTCAATGCACATGTCACCACGGCAGAGTCCTGTACCGGTGGCGGCATTGCCGAGGCTATTACGCGGATTCCCGGCAGTTCAGCCTGGTTCGAGGCCGGTTATGTCACCTACTCCAACCGGCAGAAGACTCGACAGTTGAATGTTCCCGACGAGCTGTTTGCCAAGGTAGGGGCCGTGAGTCAGGAAGTGGTGGAGGCGATGGTGCGCGGCGCCCAGGAGAAAAGTCTGGCGCGATTCGCCGTGGCGGTCAGTGGCGTGGCAGGGCCGGATGGTGGTTCGCCGGAAAAACCGGTGGGTACCGTTTGGCTGGCGTTCGGCGTGGGGGATGAGGTTACGGCGCAGCGCGAGCACTTCAAGGGCAACCGTGACGAGGTCCGCCGACAAACGGTCAAGGCCGCGCTGGAGGGCTTGTTGCGACGAGCTGCAGTAGAAATAGAAAAACAGGGGTAGGCGATCTCCGATCTTTGTGGAACAATACTGTCTACTTATACAGGTGTTGGCCGTCAGGCCTTATTGATTACGTGAGGACTTTAATGGACGACAACAAGAAGAAAGCCTTGGCTGCGGCCCTGGGTCAGATCGAACGTCAATTCGGCAAGGGTGCCGTAATGCGTATGGGCGATCACGACCGTCAGGCGATCCCGGCTATTTCCACTGGCTCTCTGGGTCTGGACATCGCACTCGGCATTGGCGGCCTGCCAAAAGGCCGTATCGTTGAAATCTATGGTCCTGAATCTTCCGGTAAAACCACCCTGACTCTGTCGGTGATTGCCCAGGCTCAAAAAATGGGCGCCACCTGCGCGTTCGTCGATGCCGAACACGCCCTGGATCCAGAATACGCCGGCAAGCTGGGCGTCAACGTTGACGACCTGCTGGTTTCCCAGCCGGACACCGGTGAGCAGGCCCTGGAAATCACCGACATGCTGGTGCGCTCCAATGCCATCGACGTGATCGTGGTCGACTCCGTGGCGGCCCTGGTACCCAAGGCTGAAATCGAAGGCGAAATGGGTGACATGCACGTGGGCCTGCAAGCCCGTCTGATGTCCCAGGCGCTGCGTAAAATCACCGGTAACATCAAGAACGCCAACTGCCTGGTGATCTTCATCAACCAGATCCGTATGAAGATCGGTGTGATGTTCGGTAGCCCGGAAACCACCACAGGTGGTAACGCGTTGAAGTTCTACGCTTCGGTCCGTCTGGATATCCGCCGTACTGGCGCAGTGAAGGAAGGCGACGAGGTTGTCGGTAGCGAAACCCGCGTCAAAGTGGTGAAGAACAAGGTAGCTCCACCTTTCCGTCAGGCCGAATTCCAGATTCTCTACGGCAAGGGCATCTACCTGAACGGCGAGATGATCGACCTGGGCGTGTTGCACGGCTTCGTCGAGAAATCCGGCGCCTGGTATGCCTACAACGGCAGCAAGATCGGTCAAGGCAAGGCCAACTCGGCCAAGTTCCTGGCGGATAATCCTGATATCGCCGCTGCGCTTGAGAAGCAAATTCGCGACAAGCTGCTGACTGCCGCGCCAGACGTGAAAGCTGCCGCCAACCGTGAACCGGTTGACGAGATGGAAGAAGCCGACACCGACATCTGAAGCAAACGATGACTGTTGTACTGGATACACTCGTCGCCGTTAGGCGCACTGCAATGGACCTGCTCGCTCGCCGCGAGCATGGTCGAGTCGAACTGACGCGTAAATTGCGCCAGCGCGGCGCAGAGCCCGAGATGATCGAAGCCGCTCTCGACCGTTTGACGGAGGAGGGCCTGCTTTCCGAATCCCGTTACCTGGAAAGTTTTGTTTCCTACCGAGCCCGGTCCGGCTACGGTCCTGCACGAATTCGCGAAGAACTGAGCCAGCGCGGTTTGCAGCGTAGCGATATCGACCTTGCTTTGCGTGAGTGCGATATCAACTGGCAGTCGCAACTGGAGGATACCTGGCGTCGCAAGTTCTCTGGTCATCTACCGATTGATGCCAAGGAGCGTGCGAAACAAGGTCGATTCCTGAGCTATCGCGGGTTTTCAATGGATATGATCAGCCGTTTGCTCAGCGGTCGAGAGATGGACGACTGAGTAACGCAGATTC
This sequence comes from Closterium sp. NIES-67, assembly GCA_027943415.1. Lineage (NCBI taxonomy): Eukaryota > Viridiplantae > Streptophyta > Zygnematophyceae > Desmidiales > Closteriaceae > Closterium > Closterium sp. NIES-67. The sequence continues at coordinate 28,863 of BQMB01001557.1, forward strand.
GTTCCGGCGAACGGCTACATAACCCCTGGTCGCTCAATACGATCCCCCGATACACCCTAAAAGGCCCGCTATGAAAATAGCGGGCCTTTTCGCGTTTCTGAATTCACGCCGGCTCCGGTGTCACTCGCTGCTGCGCCGTGCCCTGGGCATGGGCCCAGTTCTCTGGCAGGTTGATGTAGTCCACCAACTCTCGCAAACGGCCTTGATCTCGCCCGTTGAAATTGAACACCAATCGCGTCAAATGGCTGAATTTCGGCTCATCATGTTCCTCCCCGGTGTAAGCCAGTTGCTGGAACTCGCCACTCAAACGCAGGCTGGCGAATTCAGTCTGCAGATGCGCCAAGGCCTGTTCGCTGAGCGGATGGTTCATGCGCATTACAAACTCCCGTTTGAGCCAGCGTGTGGAGTGGAAGTTGGCGTAGAACTGATTGATTTCGTCCACGGCCTCTTCAGCGCTGTACACCAACCGAACCAGCTTGAGATCGGTCGGCAGAATGTAGCGATTGGCCTCCAACTGGTTGCGGATAAAGTCCAAAGCGCCTTGCCAGAACCCACCGCCGGGCGCATCCAGCAACACCACCGGCACCAGCGGGCTCTTGCCGGTCTGGATCAGCGTTAATACTTCCAGCGCTTCGTCCAGGGTGCCGAAACCGCCTGGGCATAACACCAGCGCATCGGCTTCTTTGACGAAGAACAGTTTGCGGGTAAAGAAGAAGTGGAAGGACAGCAGGTTTTCAGTGCCATCGATGGTGGGGTTGGCGTGCTGTTCAAACGGTAAGGTGATATTGAACCCCAGGCTATGCTCCAGGCCAGCACCCTCGTGTGCTGCCGCCATGATGCCGCCGCCACCGCCAGTGATCACCATCAGATCGGAGCGCGCCAAGGCGGTGCCCACCTCGCGAGCCAAGGCATATAACGGGCTTTCTACCGGAGTGCGTGCCGAGCCGAATACGGTGACCTTGCGTCGCCCCTTGAACTGTTCCAGAACCCGGAACGAGTGGTCCAATTCGCGGATGGCCTGTAGGGTTATTTTGGCGTTCCAACGGTCGCGGTCGTCTTGGGCCATGCGCAGCACGGTAAGGATCATGTCGCGATACAGGGGGCTGTTCGGGCTGTTGGGGGCGATCTGTTGGAGCTGAGCTTCGACTTGCTGTGTGAGCTCGGGCCCGTGTTCTTCAAAATGTCGTATCAAGCTGTCATTCGGTTGGTAAGGCATTCAACGTCTCCTTATTCACAGAGGTTGGGCCGGCGGCGAGTGATCGTCCGGCGGTCACGACACTGCATGTGTCGCTGCATGCCTTAGGCATTGCACATGTTTGCCAGTCGGCAAAGCGCGCTCTGTATGTTCCTAGTGATTTAAAAACCTCTGCACTGCAAGTCGCAGTAGGGAAACCCTCTTGTGCCCTGAAAATGTTACAGGACGGTATGGAAACCGTTACGCAAGGGTGTTTGAGATGACTCGATCATGGGCCGAAAAAGCCTTGGCTGGCAACCGCTTATTGGTTGATCAGAGGGGGGGCTGGCGGGGAACAATTGCAAAGGGGGAGTACGCGCCACGGGACCGCAGCGCGGGGATAAAGCCGAATTTACTTTTTCTTCTTCGTCGGGGCTGGGCAGTCCGCTTCTGCGAACTTCACCGATGCCACAGGGCGGTTGCTCTTGTTCTCGGTGATTTCATAGCGCATCACGGCGCCCTTGGCCATCAACTCGCGGTAGCCGGGGTTTGTGCAGACGCTGCGGCCCAATTGGAAGTAGACAGCCTTGGGGTTGGCGCGCATCTGTTCGGCACGGTCGGGCAGCACACTCAGGTGGTCGATCAGCTGCATACCTTCAACGGTGTAGGCCACTTCCAGGGTTTTTTCGTCGATTTCCCGCGGCAGGCCTTTATTGCTCTCGGCGGCAACGCTTTGCAGCTTCTTGTTCATTTGCGCCTCCAGCAGCGAGGCAGCGTGGGCGCCCATGGGCAAAACCAGCGCAAGCGCGACGGATGGGGCGACAAGACGCAGCATGGAACGCAGCATGAAATTCTCCTGATTCGGTTACAGGTGCATAGACCCGCCACTGCGCTGTGCGTTCAGTGGCGCGCGATTATAGGTGAGGCCTTGCCGCTACAGCCAGGCGTATCGCTGGTAAACTGCGGCCACTTCAGCCGATCTTGAGTGACCCCGTGTCGATTTTCCCGTTTCTACGGCGCATGCGATGAGCCACGCCGTCTCCCGCCTGCGCACTCAGCGCCTGGCGCGCGCCATCAAACCTTTCGTCAATCGCGGCTCCCGCGCTGAGCGTTGCCCCGGCTGCCGGGTCATTCCCGAATATTGCCTGTGCGCCTGGCGACCCAAGGTCGCAGCCAGGTCCGCCATGTGCCTGTTGATGCATGATGTTGAGCCGATGAAGCCCAGCAATACCGGCTGGCTGATCGCCGATGTTATCGATGACACCACGGCGTTCGCGTGGTCGCGTACCGAGGTCGATGCAGGGTTGCTCACCTTGTTGGCCGATCCGCAGTGGCAGCCCTATATCGTGTTTCCCGGCGAGTTCGTGGCGCCGGAGCGTGTCGTCAGTGCCGTCACGGTGGAGGAGGGCAAGCGTCCGTTGTTCATCTTGTTGGACGGCACCTGGAGCGAGGCGCGCAAGATGTTCCGCAAGAGCCCTTACTTGGAACATCTGCCGGTGTTGAGCCTGGCGCCTGAGCAACTGTCACGCTATAAGCTGCGCCGCTCCAAGCGCGATGATCACTTTTGCACCGCCGAAGTTGCGGCCCTGTGCCTGGAGTTGGCTGACGATGGCGCCGCCAGTGAAGTCTTGGACGCCTACCTCGATGTATTCAGTACCCACTACCTGGCGGCCAAGTTTCAGTTGCCACTGGACCTGGCGGACCCTGTTCACGCGCGCCTTGCGCCCTATATACCGGAGCTTTAGCCAGACGACGTTTGCATGATGGCACCTTATCCCTGCAACCCGCTAAAATGCCCGTGGGCGTAGTGCTTGACCCCCCAGGCTACGCTGGGCATGCTGGGCGCCGATTGAGGTGCCAGCATGGATTATCGACGTCGTTTCACGTCGAGCACGCCCTCTGGCGATGGCTGCCTGGCCACCGCCTTGTGCATTGGTGAACCCTGAACCCATCGGGGCTCCCATAAAAACAGGATCATTTAATCAATGGCCACATACGAAATCCTGATAGCCGACGACCACCCGCTGTTTCGCAGTGCGTTGCGTCAAGCGGTGACGCTGGGCCTAGGCCCGGATGTCCGCCTGGTCGAAGTGGCCAGTATTGCTGAGCTGGAAACCCATCTGACCGACAAAACCGACTGGGATCTTGTGCTGCTCGACCTGAACATGCCGGGCGCATACGGTTTCTCCGGGCTGGTGCTGCTACGCGGGCAGTACCCACAGATTCCAGTGGTGATGGTCTCTGCCCAAGAAGAGGCCGATGTGGTGGTGCGCTCAAGAGAGTTTGGCGCCAGTGGATTTATTCCCAAGTCTAGCTCCATGGAGCAGATTCAAGCCGCAGTGCGTGCCGTTCTGGACGGTGACGTCTCGTGGCCCCCGCAAGCCTCGGAAACCATCAATGTCTCTGCCGAGGCCAAGGCCGCACAGGAGGGCCTAGCCAGCCTGACACCCCAACAGTTCCGGGTCTTGACCATGGTCTGTGAAGGTTTGTTGAACAAGCAAATTGCCTACGAGCTGAAAGTCTCGGAAGCGACCATCAAGGCCCATGTCACGGCGATTTTCCGCAAACTGAACGTGCGTACGCGCACCCAGGCGGCCTTGCTTTTGCAACAACTTGAGTCAATTACGCAGCATTAAGCCGTTTTCGATTCACGCTTTTTTGACTTCGCGTGATCTAGTTTCCCCACTCCTTTGGTTCAGTTGCCTACATCTATGTCGCCTTTCAAGGGTCAAACCGGTATCAAACGTATCTTCAATGCTGGGGGATATTCCCTGGATGGCCTGCGCGCGGCATTCACCGGGGAGGCGGCGTTCCGTCAGTTGGTGTTGCTCAATGTGATCCTGATCCCGTTGAGCTTTTTTCTGAGCGTCAGCCGCGTCGAGCGTGCGTTGCTGATCGCCGTGTGCCTGCTGGCGCTGATCGTCGAGCTGCTCAATTCGGCGGTGGAAGCGGCGATCGATCGCATCTCTCTGGACCGTCATCCCTTGTCGAAAAACGCCAAGGACATGGGCAGCGCCGCGCAATTCGTGGCCCTGACCATGATCACCCTGGTGTGGGCCGTCATCCTGATTTAAACCTCAGGCAATGGTCGGCAGCACGATTTCGTCGCTGCGTTGCACGCCGGCCGTGAACGCGCGACAGAGTTCCAGGAACTCGCGCATCGCTGAGGTCTGGTATTTCTGCTTGTGCCAGATGAAGTAGAACTGCCGCATAAGGTCCAGATCCGGCGTTTCCACCGGCACCAGGCTGCCACGGCGAAACGCATCGCGCAGCGCCAGCCGTGAGATGCAGCCAATGCCCAGTCCGGACTCCACCGCTCGCTTGATCGCCTCGGTGTGTTCCAGTTCGAGGCGGATATTCAGCGCGCTGCGGTGATGGCGCATGGCTTGGTCAAACGTCAGGCGCGTGCCGGAGCCTTGTTCACGCAGGATCCACGCCTCATGGGTCAACTCGTCCATGCTCGCCATGCCGCGTCTGGCCAGGGGGTGCTGCGGCGCGCAAAACACCACGAGTTCGTCCTCTACCCAAGTCTGCACCTCGATATCCGGGTGGCTGCAGTCGCCTTCGATTAGACCCAGGTCAATTTCGTAATGCGCGACTTGGTGCACGATATGCGCAGTGTTTTGCACATGCAGTTTCACCTGACTCTCGGGGTGTTGTTGCATGAAGCTGCCGATCAGCAAGGTCGCCAGGTAGTTGCCGATGGTCAGGGTGGCACCGACCGCCAGGGAACCGAAGCCGGACTTGCCGTTGAGCAGGTCTTCGATCTCCTTGGCCTGGTCCAGCAGCGCCACCGCCTGGGGTAACAGTTGATGGCCGAGAGCGTTGAGGCTCAGGCGTTTACCGGCGCGGTCGAATAATTGGCAGCTGGATTGACGCTCAAGCTCCGTGATCGAAGTGCTGGCGGCGGATTGGGATAAGGCCAGCAGGCCAGCAGCGCGCGAAACGCTTTCCTGCTGGGCGACGGCGACGAAGACTTGCAGTTGACGGAGAGTAAATCGCATATCGATATAACCGATAACCCTTATCTTAATAATTCAGTTAACAGATATTGTCGCCGCCATTAGAATGCGCTGCAATTGCGCGCTTCACATTTAGTGCAGACCCATTTCCAGGAGTCCCCCGTACATGAGCAACATGAACCACGAGCGTGTCCTCAGTGTTCATCACTGGAACGACACTCTGTTCAGCTTCAAGTGCACCCGCGATCCGGGCTTGCGCTTCGAGAACGGTCAGTTCGTGATGATCGGCCTGCAACAGCCCAACGGCCGCCCGCTCATGCGCGCTTACTCCATTGCCAGCCCAAACTGGGAAGAGCATTTGGAGTTCTTCAGCATCAAGGTGCCGGATGGTCCGCTGACCTCCCAATTGCAGCATCTGAAGGAAGGCGACGAAATCATCATCAGCAAGAAACCGACAGGCACCCTGGTGCTTGACGACTTGAAGCCCGGCAAACACCTGTACCTGCTCAGCACCGGCACTGGCCTGGCTCCATTTATGAGCGTGATCCAGGACCCGGAAACCTATGAGCGTTTCGAAAAAGTGATCCTGTGCCACGGCGTGCGCTACGTCAACGAAGTCGCCTACCGCGAGTTCATCACCGAGCACCTGCCGCAGAACGAGTTCTTCGGCGAGGCCGTGCGTGAGAAGCTGATCTACTACCCAACCGTGACCCGCGAGCCCTTCGAAAATCAGGGTCGCCTGACCGACCTGATGCGCAGCGGCAAACTGTTCAGCGATATCGGCCTGCCGCCGATCAATCCAGAGGACGACCGCGCCATGCTGTGCGGCAGCCCAAGCATGCTGGACGAGACCAGCGAAGTGCTCAACAGCTTCGGCTTGAAAGTTTCGCCGCGCATGCGTGAGCCGGGCGACTATCTGATCGAGCGCGCATTCGTCGAGAAGTAACTGCGGTAAAAAAATGTGGGAGGGGGCTTACCCCCTCCCACATTTCGTTTGCGCCTTATTCAGTTAGCGGGCACCACTTCCAATACGCAAATCACCCCCGCTTCGGGATAGTGCCAGCGCACATCCACATCCCAGAAGCGCACCCCGTATTCACGTTCAGGCCCTGGTGTCTGGTAGGCCGGGCGCGGGTCCTGGGCCAAACACTGATCGATCAGCTCAACTAATGGTTCCCCAAGGCGCTGGGCGTGGCCTTGTGCTTGCTGCAGCGCCGTCTTCAGCCACTGCACGGCAATCAACGGCGGCGCAGCGCTGGCGATGTCATTGGTGGCCGTGTCGATGATGTCGGCGTAGGGCACATAGGGCTTGATATCCAGCACGGGGGTGCCATCCAGCAAATCGATCCCGGAAATCCACAAGCGTCCGGGCTCCACCTTGTCCAGTTTCACCACCGACTGGCCGATGCCATTGGGTCGATGGGTTGCGCGGGTGGCAAACACCCCCATGGACGCATTGCCACCCAGGCGCGGCGGGCGCACCTTCAGGCGCGGCTTGTCTTCCAGGGCCTGGTGGAACAGAAACAGCAACCACACATGGCTGACCTGCTCCAAGCCTTGTACCGCCTCGCCCTGATCGAACGGTGCCACCAGTTCCACCACACCCCGGGCCGCTGGCGCCAGTTGCGGCTGGCGCGGAATGGCGAACTTCTCCTTGAAGCAGGAACGCACGAAGCCCACGGGTGAGACCGGGTAATTCATGGCTTAGGCACGCACCCGCAACGTCAGCCCCTTGAGGAAGTTACGCAGCAGCTGGTCGCCGCATGGGCGGTAATTGGTGTGGCCGAACTTGCGGAACAGCGCGCTCAGTTCCGGTTTGGATACTGGGAAATCGGCCGACTTGAGAATGGCGTGCATGTCGTCTTCCTTCAGTTCGAAGGCGACGCGCAGCTTCTTGAGAATGATGTTGTTGGTCACCGGGGTTTCGATCGGCTGGGGTGGGCGGCTTTCGTCTTTGCCGCGCTTGAAGATCACCAGGCCATCGAGAAAGTGCGCCATGACCTCGTCCGGGCAGAACACGAAGCCTTCTTCTTCGTCCTTTTTGAGGTAGGTCAGCAGGTCATCCTTGGTGATGTCCATGCCGCCGAGCTTGGTGATCTCGACCATTTTGTTGTCGCTGATGTCGAGCATGTAGCGCACGCTGCGCAATACGTCGTTGTGAATCATGGTGGGCAATCCTGGTTTCAACGGTGGACAACGCCCAGTGGGGCGCTGTCGAAAAAAAGGAGCGGCTTAGAATTTCTCTTTGCCGGACAAGTAACGCCATTGGCCTACGGGCACCTTGCCGATGGACACACCGCCGATGCGGATACGGCGAATCGCCACGACTTTCAGGCCGACCGCTTCGCAGAACAATGCGATCACCCCGGGTTGCGGGTTTTTCAGCGCAAAGCGCAGGCGGTTTTCGTTCTGCCAGCTGGCTTTGACGGGCGGCAGCTCTTTGCCTTTATAGGTCAGGCCGTGGTTCAAGCGATTGAGGCCGTGGGCAACCATCTCGCCTTCCACCTCAACCACGTATTCCTGCTCGATCTTGGCGGCATCGGCGGTCAACTTGCGCAGAATCTTCCAATCCTGGGTAAACACCAGCAGGCCGCTGGCCTTGGCTTGCAGGTCGGCGCTGGCGCTCAGGCGCAGGAAGTGGCCCTTGAGCGGGCGCTTGCCGAAGCGATGTTCGTCCGACAGGGTTTCGGCGCTGATCGACGCCATCGCCGTGTCGGCATCCACGCCGGCCGGGGCGTGCAGCAGGATGGTCACGGGCTCCGGCGCAGTGGCCTTGGCTTCGGGGTCGAGTTCGACCTTTTGGGTGGTGACCTTGAACTGCGGTTCGTCGATCACTTCACCGTCCACCGAGACCCAGCCGCCTTCGATAAACAGCTCGGCCTCCCGACGGGAGCAACCGACCAGTTCGATAAGGCGTTTGGAGAGGCGTATGGGGTCAGTCATGACAAGGGCCGTAACAAAAGGGGGCGGCTATTGTACCTGCCTGGCGCCGGTTAATCCCGACCCCATTTCATTTAGCCCTGACGCGCCTGTGACGGCAGCTGGCGCAAACGCATGCGCAACAACGGATAAGGCTTGCCCAGGCCGTCGTGCTCCGTGCGTCCGATCACCTCGAAACCCTGCTTGAGGTAAAAACCCAGGGCCTGGGGGTTCTGTTCGTTGACTTCCAACTCATCGGCGTTCATGCACTCCACCGCGTAGCGCAGCAACTGTCGGCCCAAGCCCTGGCCACGGTATTGCGGGTCGATGAACAGCATCTCCACTTTGCCCGCCGCGACCCCGGCAAATCCGGTAATGCGCTGGCGGGCGTCTTTTGTGCAGATCAGCATCACGGCATCCAGGTAGCGGGTCAGCACCAGATCCTTGAGTAACACGATGTAGCTGTCCGGCAGGAAGTCGTGGGTGGCGCGCACCGAAGCTTCCCAGATGCGCACCAGCTCCGGGTAATCGCTGCTCTTAGGTGTGTGAATGACCGAATGCTGCCTCATGCCCGCTGCCCCTTGCCGATATCTGCATTGTTGGGCCAAACGATAGACCGAAAAAAGCCCCGCATCTTGTCCAGAAGCAGGGCTTTTCCAGTTTTTAACGATCAGGCGCGCTTTTCGGCCCACAGGTCGTATTCGTCGGCGTCGGTCACGGTGCACCAGACCTTGTCGCCTGGCTTCAAGCCGCTGGCGTCGTCGATAAATACGTTACCGTCGATCTCCGGCGCATCGAAGAAGCAACGGCCCACGGCGCCTTGTTCGTCGACTTCGTCGATCAACACTTCGATTTCCTTGCCGATGCGCAGTTGCAGGCGCGCCGAGCTGATGGCCTGCTGATGGGCCATGAAGCGTTCCCAACGGTCCTGCTTGACGTCGTCCGGCACCACGGCCAGGTCCAACAGGTTGGCCGGAGCACCTTCAACCGGTGAGTACTGGAAGCAGCCAACGCGGTCCAACTGGGCTTCGGTCAGCCAGTCCAGCAGGTACTGGAAGTCTTCTTCGGTTTCGCCGGGGAAGCCGACGATAAAGGTGGAGCGGATGATCAGCTCGGGGCAGATCTGGCGCCAGTTTTTGATGCGCGCCAGGGTCTTGTCTTCGAAGGCCGGGCGTTTCATGGCCTTGAGCACTTTCGGGCTGGCGTGCTGGAACGGGATGTCCAGGTACGGCAGGATCTTGCCGGCGGCCATCAGCGGGATCAGCTCGTCCACATGCGGGTACGGATAAACATAGTGCAGGCGCACCCACACACCCAGGCTGCTGAGGGCTTCGCAGAGTTCGGTCATGCGGGTCTTCACCGGCGCGCCGTTCCAGAAACCGGTGCGGTATTTCACATCGACGCCGTAGGCGCTGGTGTCCTGGGAGATCACCAGCAGCTCTTTCACGCCGGATTTGACCAGGCGCTGGGCCTCGTCTAGCACGTCACCCACCGGGCGGCTCACCAGCTTGCCGCGCATCGACGGGATGATGCAGAAGCTGCAGCTGTGGTTGCAGCCTTCGGAAATCTTCAGGTAGGCGTAGTGGCGCGGGGTCAGCTTGATGCCTTGCGGTGGCACCAGGTCGATCAGCGGGTTGTGATCCTGACGTGGCGGCACCACCTCGTGCACGGCGTTAACCACTTGCTCATATTGCTGCGGGCCGGTCACCGCCAGCACGCTGGGGTGCACGTCGCGAATATTGCCTTCTTCCACGCCCATGCAGCCGGTCACGATGACCTTGCCGTTTTCCTTGATGGCTTCGCCGATCACTTCCAGCGACTCCGCCTTGGCCGAATCGATAAAGCCACAGGTATTGACCACCACCACGTCCGCGTCCTGATAAGTGGACACCACGTCATAACCTTCCATGCGCAGTTGGGTCAGGATGCGCTCGGAATCGACCAGGGCCTTGGGGCAACCCAGGGATACAAAGCCGACCTTGGGGTTGGCCGTTGCGGGAGTGGTGGACATGTCTAACCTCGGTATTGAATGACGCCGCCGCCGTGAAGGGCAGGGCAGCGGACGGGCGCTGGGCGCGCCTCTGATCAAAAAGTGCGCAATTCTAGCGATGGGCAACGCACTTGACCAGCTTTATGCAGGGAAATACGACGAGCGCTGCGCTATGCTTCGCGCCGTTGCGCATGGGTAAAACCCGTGGGTCAATAAAACGTCTGTTACGAGAAGTAAAACAGCGCATGCTAGGGTTCGCTTAGACGCGCTGTTTATATAAGACCTCAGGTCAAAGGGCAGGAGTGGTTGATGGGTCAGGCAAGTAGTCAGGCAACAGGTGCCGAGCATTCAAACGCCAAGCCGATTGGCATGCTGGTGGCGGCGGTCGGGGTGGTGTATGGCGATATCGGCACCAGCCCGCTCTATACCCTCAAAGAGGTGTTCAACGGCGGTTATGGGGTTCAGGTCAACCACGATGGCGTGCTGGGGATTCTGGCGCTGATTTTCTGGTCGCTGATCTGGGTCGTGTCGATCAAGTACATGCTGTTCGTACTTCGTGCCGACAACCAGGGCGAAGGCGGCATTATGGCCCTAACCGCGCTGGCGCGGCGGGCGGCGGGGGAGCGCAGGAAGCTGCGCAGTTTCCTGGTGGTCTGTGGTCTTTGCGGGGCGGCGTTGTTCTACGGCGACAGCATGATCACCCCGGCGATTTCCGTATTGTCGGCCGTGGAAGGTCTGGAACTGGCGTTCGATGGCCTGGAAAAATGGGTGGTACCGATTGCCCTGGTGGTGTTGGTAGCGCTGTTTCTGATCCAGAAGCACGGCACCGACCATATCGGCAAACTGTTCGGGCCAGTGATGGTGACCTGGTTTCTGGTGCTGGGCGGCCTGGGTGTGTACGGCATCACCCTGCACCCTGAGGTGCTGCATGCCTTGAACCCGATCTGGGCCGTGCGTTTCTTCGAGGCCCACCCTGGCATTGGCGTGGCGATCCTTGGCGCGGTGGTGCTGGCGTTGACCGGTGCCGAAGCGTTGTACGCCGACATGGGGCACTTCGGCCGCAAGCCGATTGCCCGTGCGTGGTTCATGCTGGTGCTGCCGGCACTGGTGCTTAACTACTTCGGTCAGGGCGCGATGCTATTGGGCGACCCCGAAGCCGCGCGTAACCCGTTCTACTTGCTGGCACCGAGTTGGGCGCTGATCCCGCTGGTGGTGTTGTCCACCCTGGCCACGGTAATTGCGTCCCAGGCAGTGATTTCCGGTGCGTTCTCCTTGACGCGCCAAGCGATCCAGCTTGGTTACATCCCGCGCATGCACATCCAACACACCTCCAGTGCCGAACAGGGCCAGATCTACATTGGCGCGGTGAACTGGTCGCTGATGGTCGGCGTCATTCTGCTGGTACTGGGCTTCGAATCCTCCAATGCCTTGGCCTCGGCCTACGGCGTGGCTGTAACCGGCACCATGCTGATGACCACTATCCTGGTGTCGGCGGTCATGTTGCTACTGTGGAAATGGCCGCCGGTGCTGGCTGTGCCGGTGCTGGTCTGCTGCCTGTTGGTCGACGGTCTGTACTTCGCCGCCAACGTGCCGAAGATCATCCAGGGCGGGGCCTTCCCGGTACTGGCGGGGATCGTGCTGTTCGTACTGATGACGACGTGGAAACGCGGCAAGCAATTGCTGGTGGACCGCCTCGATGAAGGCGGCCTGCCGTTGCCGATCTTTATCAGCAGTATCCGCGTACAGCCGCCCCACCGGGTGCAGGGCACGGCGGTGTTTCTCACCGCGCGCCCCGACGCTGTGCCCCATGCGCTGTTGCACAACCTGCTGCATAACCAGGTGCTGCATGAGCAAGTGGTGCTGCTGACCGTGGTGTACGAAGACATCCCACGGGTGCCCGCCACCCGGCGGTTCGAGGTGGACTCCTACGGTGAAGGCTTCTTCCGGGTCATCCTGCACTTCGGTTTCACCGACGAGCCGGACGTGCCCGAAGCGCTGAAGCTGTGCCATCTGGACGATCTGGATTTCAGCCCGATGCGCACCACCTACTTCCTCAGCCGTGAAACGGTGATCGCCTCGCGCATCAAAGGCATGGCGCGCTGGCGCGAAGGGCTGTTCGCGTTCATGTTGAAAAACGCCAACGGTAACCTGCGCTTCTTCAAACTCCCGGTAAACCGGGTGATCGAGCTGGGCACCCAGGTCGAAATGTAAGCACGCGCTGCACGGGGGCCGGCAATCGGCTCCCGCTTTGCGCTGAACCCTGTGCAATCGCGCGTTGTCGACTAGGCTCTAAGCACGGTTTGAATAGTGCCCACAGAACCCAGAAGAGGTGCGCCATGAGTCAGCTGCTCGAATCCTATACCCTGCGCCAATTGACCCTGCCCAATCGCATTGCCGTTTCGCCGATGTGCCAGTACTCCAGCGTCGATGGCTTGGCCAACGACTGGCACCTGGTGCACCTCGGCAGCCGTGCTGTGGGCGGCGCCGGTCTGATCTTCACCGAAGCCACCGCTGTGACCGCCGATGGCCGTATCACCGCCCAGGACCTGGGGCTGTGGAACGATCAACAGATCGAGCCGCTGCAACGCATTACGCGCTTTATTGCGGCCCAAGGGGCGGTGGCCGGTATTCAGCTGGCTCATGCCGGGCGCAAGGCCAGCACCCACCGCCCGTGGCTCGGCAAGCATGGCAGCGTCAAGCCCGAAGACGGCGGCTGGGTGCCGGTCGGCCCTTCGCCGATTGCCTTCGACCCGCTGCACACCCAACCGAAACAGCTGGATGAGGCACAGATCCAGCAGGTGGTTGCCGACTTCGTCGCGGCCGCCAAACGCGCCTTGACTGCGGGTTTCAAGGTGGTGGAGATCCACGCGGCCCATGGCTATCTGCTGCACCAGTTTCTGTCGCCACTGAGCAATCAACGTCAGGACCAGTACGGGGGCTCGTTCCAGAATCGCATTCGATTGGTGTTGCAAGTGACCGAGGCCGTGCGCGACGTCTGGCCCCAGGAGCTACCGTTGTTCGTGCGCGTATCTGCCACCGACTGGGTGGAAGATGGCTGGAATCCGGATGAAACCGTGGAACTGGCGCGCCGCCTCAAAGCGATCGGGGTGGATTTGATCGACGTTTCGTCCGGCGGCACCGCCGCCAACGCCGAGATCCCCACCGGCCCGGGTTACCAGACCCGTTTCGCCGAGCGGGTGCGCAAAGAGTCAGAAATTGCCACCGGCACCGTCGGCATGATCACCGAGCCGGCGCAGGCCGAGCACATCCTGCGTACCTGTCAGGCCGACATCATCTTCCTGGCCCGTGAACTGCTGCGCGATCCGTACTGGCCGTTGCATGCCGACGACGACCTGGGCGGGCGCAAGGCGATCTGGCCGGCGCAGTATCAACGAGCAACCCATCGCGATCAGCCAATCCATGAGTCCGATTTGAGGGATTAGCCGTCGCGACAATAAGCAACCCACCCTGATCCGGTGGGTTTTTTATTGCCCTGAGTATGGGAAATACCTGTAGGTCTTTGTTACCGAAGAAATTTTTTAAGTGAATGCTCTAAAAAAATCCCACGCGCGATCAGAATGTTTCTACGCTTACGGTAAGCCTGATTTCTGGCCCAGGAAATCAGGCGGCTTGCCCACTGAGGCATTGCGCTTCACGGGACGCAGGTGATGGGCGCCAGGAGTATTTGATTGTTATCAGGAGAAGCAGTCCATGGCCAAGTCCTATGGTGTAGCGGGTATGGTGGCGTCATTTCTGACCCGCAGGGTGGCGTTGCGAGGTCGAAGGCTGAGTTCGGATGAAGAGGCGCTGTTGGCGCAGTACCGCGCCCTGACCGAGGATGACCAGGTGGCGATGCGGTACTTGATTGGAGCGATGAAAAGCGTGTCGCGATTCTGAATCGCGGTTCAATCATGGGGGAGCGAACGCTCCCCCATGGTGCATCAGGTGTACTTGCGTTGGTCCGGTGCTGGCGGGAAGTACTGATACAACCAGGTTTCGCTCAAGGTGCGGTCCTGGGTGCGGATAAACAATCGCAGCTCCACCGGTTCCACGCTGTCGCTGGTCGGGTACCAGTCGAACAGAATGCGGTAGCCCTTGATGTTATCCAGTACCAGCACGCTGAAGTCCTTCACCTCGCCGTGGGAACAGGTCACCACCGGTTCGATCCCGGTGCCCTCCGGCAAGCGGTCCAGGCCGCCCCCCTTGAAGTCCACCGCGAAGCGGCGCGCCCACACCGGCGGGTAATGCTCGCCCGGTGCCCAGCCTTCGGTAAAACCGCCCATGCCGGAACGGGTAGCATCCACTTGCGCCAACGGCGTGCTTACCGGCGGCAAGGCGCTCCAGTACAACTTATAGCCGTAGTTGAGCGAGTCGCCGGCGGCCACGGGTTTCTTCGGGGTCCAGAAGGCCACGATGTTGTCCAGGGTTTCGCCGGTAGTGGGGATTTCCAGCAGGTCGATGGAGCCTTCGCCCCAAGCGGTGGTCGGCTCCACCCACAGGCTTGGGCGTTTGCTGTACCAGTCCACAGTGTCCTGATAGCTGGCGAATTCGTGGTCGGTCTGCACCAGCCCGAAGCCTTTCGGGTCGGTGTCGGCGAACGCATTGAATTGCAGCTTGGCTGGGTTATTCAGAGGGCGGCAGACCCACTCGCCATTGCCGCGCCACATGGCCAGGCGGTCCGAGTCGTGGATCTGCGGGTGGATGGTGTCGCACATGCGGCGCTCGTGGGTGCCGCAGCTGAACATGCTGGTCATCGGTGCGATGCCCAATTGTTCGATGGCCGTGCGCGCATTGATATGCGCGTCAATGGCCATCACCACCTGGTTGGCCTGGCAGTCGATATCGAAGCGGTAGGCACCAGTGGCGCTCGGCGAGTCGAGCAGGGCATAGACCACGAAGCGGGTAGCGTTCTTATCCGGGGTTTCGAACCAGAACTGCGTGAAATCTGGGAATTCTTCGCGTTTTTTCGCGTAGGTGTCGATTGCCAGGCCACGCGCGGACAGGCCGTACTGGCCGGTGGAATCCACCGCGCGGAAATAGCTGGCGCCGAGAAACGACAGCACATCATGACGGTCCAGCTCCGGCGCCTTGAACAGTTTGAAGCCGGAGAAACCCAGGTCGCCGGTCAGTTGCTTGGTGTCGACCGTAGTTTTTTCATAGTTGAACAGCGAAGGGCGGAAATGCACCTCACGGGCTTCGCGGGTCTTAGGGTCGACGCTGTGCATGCGCACCGGCGTCTTGAAGCCCATGCCGACGTGGAAGAACTGCACGTCCAGTTGGCCATTCAGCTCTTTCCACAGCGAATGGTTTCGGTCGTAGCCGATGGCGTTGAAATTCTGCGGGGTCATGCTCGCCAGGGTCGGCGGCAGCACCTGTTTGGTGTCTTTGTAGGCGGTTGCGGCCAGTTGTTTGGCCTGGGCCTTGAGCGATTCGAAGTCGAACGCCACGGCTTTCCCATCGGCGGCGCGGTTCCCGGCCCATGCTTGGGCGGCGAGCAGGCCACTGGCCGACAGACCGGTATAAGCCGCAATGGCCATGGACGCTTTGAGCAAATTCCTACGATGCATAGAGACAACCTGTCGTGAGCAAATCCCGCGCCGTTCCTGGCACGTGCTGGATCAGAAAGTACGGTTCGGACATGCCTTCGGCCAAACGCAACGAACATTAAACAGACGCCGGATAGCTTAAGCGGTTCGATGGTGTAGGAAAAATGATTGATGGCGGGGTGATGGCATTGCAAGTGCGACAAGACATTTCCGGGGCTGTGGGGCAACCACATTACTCACGAATTATGAAGCTCCAATGTGGGAGGGGGCTTGCCCCCGATAGCGGTGCATCAGCCAATTATTTCAGTGCTGACCCACTGCTATCGGGGGCAAGCCCCCTCCCACAAACAGTTTTGTATTGCCTGTCAGAGGTGTGTTTCAGGCCACTTCGCCCACGGCTCGGTAAGCCTCGTCGATCGCCGCATGCGCGTACGCACTCCAGGCCGCGTCCGAGTTGGCGATGCTCACATGCCCCAACGGTTTGCGCGCCAGGTTCATCAGCGCTTCACTTTCGTCGGCGTCATCGAACAGGCTGTTGGAAAAATACGCATAGCCATGGGACCAGCGATTCACGGTGATCGCCAGGATATCCGTCTCATGGTTGAACCCGCCCGGGCCTAGCATGCGTTGCAGTTGGTCACGTAATTGCGCTTCCAGTTGCTCGAATGTCTGCCCATACAACCGGCCGCGTCCGGCGCGGGCCTGGTCGCGGGCGTTCATGCCGCTGTTGGGGCTGGTGGGCACGTAGACCATGTGCAAGCCGATGGGCTGCGTCGGGTCGCGCGGGTGGTCGTAGCCGCCCATGCTCACCGGGTAGTCCAGCTTGATGCGGCTGTAAGGCTGGGTAGCTGCGTAGATTTCATGCACGCCCAACTTCTCAAACGCCTGCCAGTTACGAATCACCACCTTGGTGTACACCAAGGGGAATTTCACGTTCTGGCTCAACGCATGGGCCTGGGGCGCGGGCAGGCCCTTGAGCAGGTACGGAATCATCATGTTGTAGCAGGCCAGGATGCAGCGTTTGCCGCGTACTTGTGCGAGTTGGCCGCCTCGGCTGTAGCCGATATGTACGCCGTCGCCGACATTGCGCACACTCACCGCCGTGCTGTTCAAGCGCAGGCGCACCGGCGCCTTGGGTTGGTCGAGCCTGGCATAGTCGAAGGGCGCCAGCACGATATCGTCCATGGTGTGCCCCGGCGCCACCCCCGGAATCAGGCTGCGCACCAAGAGGCGCGCCAGCGACGCGTTGCCGTCCGGGAAGTGGTAGATGTAGGGCTCTTCCATTTCTGCCGCAGCTTCTTCACTGATCGGCGCCAGGTTCATCCCCGCGAAGCCAGGGAAACCGACGTTATAAGCGTCGGACGCAGCCACGGCATCAATGCTCAAGGCCATAAAGTCATTGGTGCGGCTCTGGAAGTATTTCACCGCACCTTCCGACAACCCCACGTTCTTGAGCAGGAAGTCCCGGTAGCTGGTGGCCGCCAGATAATCGGCCTTTTCCTCGGCCGTTTTGCCCGGCAAGTAGTCCTTGGGCGCAGTGTGCAGTTCGATCAACGCCTGGCGGTCCGCAGCCGGCAGTGGGAAGTCATTGATAAAGTCTTTCAGGGCGCGCCCATGCAGCTGTTCCGGGGCGATATCGTCGGCCACCATCGGCGTCGGGTCGCCGGTCACCAGTTTGTCTTCGCCGAAGTTTTCCTTGTCGAAAAATACCCCGCGCGACAGCCCCAGGCTGGGGTAGAACGGGCGGTCGAAGGCGGTTTCGAAGCGCTTGATATTCACCCCGAGCTTTTTCAACAAACCGTTCACTTGCTCGCTGAACAGGTGGGTGGGCGACTGGAAGGCTTCGCTGCCGCCATAGCCGATGATCATGCGGCCGCCGGCCTGGAACTCATTGCGTTTGGCATGGCCGCCGAAATCGTCGTGGTTTTCCAGAATCAGGATTTTCGCCTTGGGGTGCTTCTCACGGTAGAACCACGCCGCCGCCAGACCGCTCAGGCCACCGCCGACCACCACCAGGTCATAGTCCTCGGTGATCGGCAAGGTATCGGTGTCAAAGACCTTCTTTTCCCAGCCCATCTGATGCGCCACTTCGAACGAACCGACATGACTGCCGCGCAGGCCGGTGAGGGCGGGTGGGTAATAGCGACCGTCGGGGGCGGCCTGGAGAATCTGCAGCGGCGTGATGCCGGCAGCAATGGTGATGGCGACGCCGTTGAGGAAGTCGCGGCGGGTGATGTCCATGGGGGATCCTGAAAATTATTGTTATAAGCCCCCCTGCAAGCGCCTGCTTGCAGGGGGGCGGCGAATCAATGCTTGAACATCACATGCCGGACCGTGGTGTAGTCCTCCAGCCCATACATGGACATGTCTTTGCCATACCCCGACAGTTTCTGACCGCCGTGGGGCATTTCGCTGACAAGCATGAAATGGGTGTTCACCCAGGTGCAGCCGTATTGCAAGCGTGCGGCCAGGCGATGGGCGCGTCCTACGTCGGCCGTCCACACGGATGACGCAAGGCCATAGTCCGAATCGTTGGCCCAACCCAGCACCTGGGCTTCATCCGAGAATTTGGTAACCGACACCACCGGCCCGAACACCTCGCGGCGCACGATTTCGTCGTCTTGCTGGGCGTCGGCCAGCACGGTCGGTTCAAAGAAGAACCCGTTGCCTTCTACGGCCTTGCCGCCGGTGATCAGCCGGATATGCGGTTGCGCCACGGCACGTTCGACAAACCCGGCCACGCGGTCGCGATGTTGCGCGGTGATCAATGGCCCCAGCTCGGTGCTCGGGTCATCCTGCAAACCGTACTTGATACTGGCGACCGCCGCGCCGAGTTTCTCGACAAATGCGTCGTAGATGTCCGCCTGGGCATAGATACGGCACGCCGCCGTGCAGTCCTGGCCGGCGTTATAGAAACCGAAGGTGCGGATGCCTTCCACGGCGGCGTCGATGTCCGCGTCGTTGAAGATAATCACCGGTGCCTTGCCGCCCAGCTCCATGTGCATGCGCTTCACGCTGTCGGCGGTGTTGGCAATGATGTTCGCGCCGGTGGCGATCGAACCGGTC
This sequence comes from Closterium sp. NIES-67, assembly GCA_027943415.1. Classification (NCBI taxonomy): domain Eukaryota; kingdom Viridiplantae; phylum Streptophyta; class Zygnematophyceae; order Desmidiales; family Closteriaceae; genus Closterium; species Closterium sp. NIES-67. The sequence continues at coordinate 47,520 of BQMB01001557.1, forward strand.
AGCGACACCATGCGCACTTTCGGGTGCTGCACCAGCGGGCTACCTACGGTCGGGCCGCGGCCAAATACCAGGTTGAGCACGCCGGCCGGGAAGATTTCCGACGCCAGTTCCACCATGCGCAATGCCGTCAGTGGGGTTTGTTCCGACGGTTTGAGCACCACGGTATTACCGGCGGCCAGGGCCGGGGCGATTTTCCAGGCGACCATCATCAGCGGGTAGTTCCACGGTGCGATGGACGCGATCACGCCCACAGGATCGCGGCGGATCATTGAGGTATGGCCGGGCAAGTACTCGCCGCCGGCCGAACCGCTCATGCAGCGACTGGCACCGGCAAAGAAGCGGAACACGTCGGCAATCGCCGGGATCTCGTCATTCAGCGCGGCGCTGTAGGGTTTGCCGCAGTTGTCCGACTCCAGCTTGGCCAGTTCTTCACCGTGGGCTTCGATGGCGTCCGCCAATTTGAGCAGCAACAGCGAGCGGTCTTTGGGCGCGGTTTGCGACCAGCTTTCGAACGCGGCATCGGCGGCGCGCACGGCGGCGTCGACCTGGGCTTCGCTGGCTTCGTTGATTTCCACCAGCACACGGCCCAGGGCCGGGTTGAACACCGCTTGTGCCGGGCCTTCGCCTTGTACCAGTTGGCCGTTGATCAACAGTTTGGTTTGCATGATTGAGTCCTCCAAAAAACGCGTGTTATTTCCCTGAAGAAACCGGATTTAAATGTGGGAGGGGGCTTGCCCCCGATGCCAGTGGTTCAGTGACAGCTGTGTTGGCTGTCACACCGCTATCGGGGGCAAGCCCCCTCCCACATTTGAACCGCGTTCCTTCAGTGGCAAGTTATTTACCGCCGCTCCCCGCCACGCTTTCACCGCCGCGGGTCAAGTAATAGGCGCCCAGGATCGGGAACATCGTCACCAGCATCACCAGCATCGCCACCACGTTGGTCACCGGCACATCCCGTGGCCGGCTCAACTGGTTGAGCAGCCACAGCGGCAAGGTGCGCTCATGCCCGGCGGTGAAGGTGGTGACGATGATTTCGTCGAACGACAGCGCAAACGCGAGCATGCCGCCGGCCAGCAGCGCCGAGCCCAGGTTGGGCATGATGATGTAGCGGAAGGTCTGCCAGCCGTCGGCGCCTAGGTCCATCGACGCCTCGATCAGGCTGTGGGAGGTGCGGCGCAAGCGGGCGATGACGTTGTTGTAGACGATCACCACACAAAAGGTGGCGTGGCCGACGATGATGGTGAACATCCCCGGCTCGATGCCCAGGGTCTTGAACGTTGCCAGCAACGCGATACCGGTGATGATCCCCGGCAATGCAATCGGCAGGATCAGCATCAGCGACACGCCCTGTTTGCCGAAGAACTCACGCCGGTACAGCGCCGCGGAAGCCAGTGTGCCGAGCACCATAGCGATCAGGGTGCGATGGCGGCGATCTGCAGCGACAACTTGATCGCTTCCAATACGTCGGGCCGTGCGAACGCCACGCTGAACCACTTCAGGGTGAAGCCCTGGGGTGGGAAGCTGAACGCCGCTTCTTCGGTGTTGAAGGCGTAGAGGAAGATGATCAGGATCGGGAAGTGCAGGAACACCAGGCCGCCCCAGGCGGCTATGCGCAAACCGAGAGATGCTTTTTCAGAGTGCATCGAAGGCCCCCAGGCGTTTGACGATGGACAGGTAAATCGCGATCAGCACGATCGGCACCAGGGTGAACGCCGCCGCCATGGGCATATTGCCGATGGCGCCTTGCTGGGCGTACACCATGCCGCCGACGAAGTAGCCCGGCGGGCCCACCAGTTGCGGCACGATAAAGTCGCCCAGGGTCAGCGAGAACGTAAAGATCGATCCGGCGGCGATCCCTGGCACCGACAGCGGCAAAATCACCTGCATAAAGGTCTGGCGCGGCTTGGCCCCCAGGTCGGCCGAGGCTTGCAGCAGCGACGGCGGCAAACGCTCCAGGGACGCCTGGATCGGCAGGATCATGAACGGCAGCCAGATATAGACGAACACCATGAACCGTCCTAAGTGCGAGGTGCTCAAGGTGCTGCCGCCGACGCCGGGAATGCCCAGCACAAAGTGCAGCAGCGGCTCCAACCCCAGGTGCTGCACAAACCACTGCGCCACGCCGCCCTTGGCCAGCAGCAACGTCCAGGCGTAAGCCTTGACGATGTAACTGGCCCACATCGGCATCATCACGGCGATATAGAAAAACGCCTTGGTTTTGCCAGTGGTGTAGCGCGCCATGTAATAGGCAATCGGGAAGGCGACGATGGCGCTGGCGATCGACACCACGATCGCCATGCTCAGCGTGCGCAGGATGATGTCGAAATTCGACGGCTGGAACAGCGCGGCGAAGTTGGCCAGGGTCAGGTCCGGGGTGACCGCCATGGTGAAGTCGTCGAAGGTGTAGAAGCCTTGCCATAGCAAGGTCAGCAACGAGCCCAGGTAGATAGCGCCGAACCAGATCAGCGGCGGCACCAGCAGCATCGCCAGGTATAGGTTGGGCTTGCGGTACAGCAGGTTGGAAAACCTGCGCATCGGCGGTTGTTGGGAAAGGGCCAGGCTCATGTCACACCTCGCCTGCGTTATCGGTCAACGGCGTCATGGCCTGTCGGGCCCAGCGCGCGGTTAGGGGCTGGCCGACCTGATGGGCGCTGCTGGTGTCCAGCCACTGGTTGTTGGCCTGGCTGATGCTCAGGGTCTGGCCGTTGTCCAGTTTCAGCTCAAAACGGGTGGCGCTGCCCTGGTACTGGATGTCATGCAGCACGCCGCTGATCTCCACATCGCCAGCGCCCAGCGGGCCTTCGGCAAACCGCACATGTTCCGGACGGATCGAAAACGGTTGGGCGCTGCCGCTCAAGCGCTGGGCCAGTTCGCCCCGAATCACGTTGGAGGTGCCGACGAATTCGGCGACGAACGCCGTGGCCGGTTTCATGTAGAGGTTGCGCGGGGTGTCGACCTGTTCGATACGGCCTTTGTTGAACACCGCCACGCGGTCGGACATGGACAGCGCTTCGGTCTGGTCGTGGGTCACGAAGATAAAGGTGATGCCGAGCTGGCGTTGCAGCTTTTTCAGCTCGCTTTGCATCTGCTCGCGCAGCTTGAGGTCGAGGGCGCCCAGGGGCTCGTCAAGCAACAGCACGCGCGGGCGATTGACCAGCGCGCGGGCCAGGGCCACCCGTTGGCGCTGGCCGCCGGAGAGTTGCACCGGTTTGCGTTCGCCGTAACCGCCCAAGGCCACCATGCCCAGGGCTTCTTCGGCGCGGTTGAGCCGTTCGGCCTTGCCCACGCCTTTGACCTTTAGGCCATAGGCCACGTTGTCGCGCACATTCATATGGGGGAACAGCGCGTAATCCTGGAACACGGTGTTCACATCGCGCTGATACGGCGGCAAGCCGGCGGCTTCCTCACCATGAATGCGGATCGAGCCGGCGCTGGGTTGTTCGAAGCCGGCGATCAGCCGCAGGCAGGTGGTCTTGCCCGAGCCGGAAGGGCCGAGCATGGAAAAGAACTCGCCGTCCTCAATATCGATGCAAACCCGGTCAACGGCTTTCACTTCGCCGAACTGACGGGAAACGTGGGTGAATTGGACTGCAAGCGTCATGGTGCGGTGCTCCAAAAAGGCGCGGGTCGTCGCAGCGGCCCGGCCTGGACTTCTGAAAAAACAAAACATCTGTGAGTGCGGTCAATGTGGGAGGGGGCTTGCCCCCGATACCAGTGGTTCAGTGAAAGCTGGGTTGGCTGTCACACCGCTATCGGGGGCAAGCCCCCTCCCACAGTAGGTCTATGCCGTCTTGATGGTTTTAACGGCCGCCCATGATCGCAATGTAGTCCTGGGTCCAGCGGCTGTACGGCACGAACTTGCCGCCTTCGGCCTGTGGGGTTTTCCAGAAGGCGATCTTGTCGAACTGGTCGAAGCCATTGG
>BQMB01001558.1:0-75557 GCA_027943415.1 Closterium sp. NIES-67
CCCCTGCCATCGCTTCTCCCCCTGCCATCGCTTCTCCCCCTGCCATCGCTTCTCCCCCTGCCATCGCTTCTCCCCCTGCCATCGCTTCTCTCCCCCTGCCATCGCTTCTCCCCCTGCCATCGCTTCTCCCCCGCCATCGCTTCTCCCCCTGCCGCGCTTCTCCCCTTGCCATCGCTTCTCCCCTGCCATCGCTTCTCCCCCTGCCATCGCTTCTCCCCCTGCTGTCACTTCTCCCCTGCCATCGCTTCTCCCCCTGCCATCGCTTCTCCCCCTGCCATCGCTTCTCCCCTTGCCATCGCTTCTCCCCTGCCATCGCTTCTCCCCCTGCCATCGCTTCTCCCCCTGCCATCGCTTCTCCCCCTGCCATCGCTTCTCCCCCTGCCATCGCTTCTCCCCCTGCCATCGCTTCTCCCCCTGCCATCGCTTCTCCCCCTGCCATCGCTTCTCCCCTGCCATCGCTTCTCCCCCTGCCATCGCTTCTCCCCCTGCCATCGCTTCTCCCCCTGCCATCGCTTCTCCCCCTGCATCTCTTCTCCCCCTGCCGTCGCTTCTCCCCCTGCCATCGCTTCTCCCCTGCCATCGCTTCTCCCCTGCCATCGCTTCTCCCCCTGCCATCGCTTCTCCCCCTGCCGTCGCTTCTCCCCTGCCATCGCTTCTCCCCTGCCATCGCTTCTCCCCCTGCCATCGCTTCTCCCCCTGCCATCGCTTCTCCCCCTGCCGTCGCTTCTCCCCCTGCCATCGCTTCTCCCCCTGCCATCGCTTCTCCCCTGCCATCGCTTCTCCCCCTGCCATCGCTTCTCCCCCTGCCATCGCTTCTCCCCCTGCCATCGCTTCTCCCCCTGCCATCGCTTCTCCCCCTGCCATCGCTTCTCCCCCTGCCATCGCTTCTCCCCCTGCCATCGCTTCTCCCCTTGCCATCGCTTCTCCCCCTGCCATCGCTTCTCCCCCTGCCATCGCTTCTCCCCCTGCCATCGCTTCTCCCCTTGCCATCGCTTCTCCCCTGCCATCGCTTCTCCCCCTGCCATCGCTTCTCCCGCCATCGCTTCTCCCCCTGCCATCGCTTCTCCCCCTGCCATCGCTTCTCCCCCTGCCATCGCTTCTCCCCTGCCATCGCTTCTCCCCCTGCCATCGCTTCTCCCCCTGCCATCGCTTCTCCCCTTGCCATCGCTTCTCCCCCTGCCATCGCTTCTCCCCCTGCCATCGCTTCTCCCCCTGCCGCGCTTCTCCCCCTGCCATCGCTTCTCCCCTGCCATCGCTTCTCCCCCTGCCATCGCTTCTCCCCCTGCCATCGCTTCTCCCCTGCCATCGCTTCTCCCCTTGCCATCGCTTCTCCCCCTGCCATCGCTTCTCCCCCTGCCATCGCTTCTCCCCCTGCCATCGCTTCTCCCCCTGCCATCGCTTCTCCCCCTGCCATCGCTTCTCCCCTTGCCATCGCTTCTCCCCTGCCATCGCTTCTCCCCCTGCCATCGCTTCTCCCCTGCCATCGCTTCTCCCCCTGCCTCGCTTCTCCCCTTGCCATCGCTTCTCCCCCTGCCATCGCTTCTCCCCCTGCCATCGCTTCTCCCCCTGCCATCGCTTCTCCCCCTGCCATCGCTTCTCCCCCTGCCATCGCTTCTCCCCCTGCCATCGCTTCTCCCCCTGCCGTCGCTTCTCCCCCTGCCATCGCTTCTCCCCTGCCATCGCTTCTCCCCCTGCCATCGCTTCTCCCCCTGCCATCGCTTCTCCCCTGCCATCGCTTCTCCCCCTGCCATCGCTTCTCCCCCTGCCATCGCTTCTCCCCCTGCCATCGCTTCTCCCCTGCCATCGCTTCTCCCCCTGCCATCGCTTCTCCCCTGCCATCGCTTCTCCCCCTGCCATCGCTTCTCCCCCTGCCATCGCTTCTCCCCCTGCCATCGCTTCTCCCCCTGCCATCGCTTCTCCCCTGCCATCGCTTCTCCCCCTGCCGTCGCTTCTCCCCTGCCATCGCTTCTCCCCCTGCCATCGCTTCTCCCCCTGCCATCGCTTCTCCCCTGCCATCGCTTCTCCCCTTGCCATTGCTTCTCCCCCTGCCATCGCTTCTCCCCCTGCCATCGCTTCTCCCCCTGTCGCGCTTCTCCCCCTGCATCGCTTCTCCCCCTGCCATCGCTTCTCCCCTTGCCATCGCTTCTCCCCCTGCCATCGCTTCTCCCCTGCCATCGCTTCTCCCCTTGCCATCGCTTCTCCCCTGCCATCGCTTCTCCCCTGCCATCGCTTCTCCCCCTGCCATCGCTTCTCCCCTTGCCATCGCTTCTCCCCTGCCATCGCTTCTCCCCCTGCCATCGCTTCTCCCCTGCCATCGCTTCTCCCCTGCCATCGCTTCTCCCCCTGCCATCGCTTCTCCCCTTGCCATCGCTTCTCCCCCTGCCGTCGCTTCTCCCCCTGCCATCGCTTCTCCCCCTGCCATCGCTTCTCCCCCTGCCATCGCTTCTCCCCTGCCATCGCTTCTCCCCCTGCCATCGCTTCTCCCCTGCCGTCTTCTCCCCCTGCCATCGCTTCTCCCCCTGCCATCGCTTCTCCCCTGCCGTCGCTTCTCCCCTGCCATCGCTTCTCCCCCTGCCATCGCTTCTCCCCCTGCCATCGCTTCTCCCCCTGCCATCGCTTCTCCCCCTGCCGTCTCTTCTCCCCCTGCCATCGCTTCTCCCCCTGCCATCGCTTCTCCCCCTGCCGTCGCTTCTCCCCCTGCCATCGCTTCTCCCCTGCCATCGCTTCTCCCCTGCCATCGCTTCTCCCCTGCCATCGCTTCTCCCCCTGCCATCGCTTCTCCCCCTGCCATCGCTTCTCCCCTGCCATCGCTTCTCCCCTGCCATCGCTTCTCCCCCTGCCATCGCTTCTCCCCCTGCCATCGCTTCTCCCCTGCCATCGCTTCTCCCCCTGCCATCGCTTCTCCCCCTGCCATCGCTTCTCCCCCTGCCATCGCTTCTCCCCCTGCCATCGCTTCTCCCCCTGCCATCGCTTCTCCCCCTGCCATCGCTTCTCCCCCTGCCATCGCTTCTCCCCTGCCATCGCTTCTCCCCCTGCCATCGCTTCTCCCCCTGCCATCGCTTCTCCCCCTGCCACTTCTCCCCCTGCCATCGCTTCTCCCCCTGCCATCGCTTCTCCCCTGCCATCGCTTCTCCCCTTGCCATCGCTTCTCCCCCTGCCATCGCTTCTCCCCCTGCCATCGCTTCTCCCCTGCCATCGCTTCTCCCCCTGCCATCGCTTCTCCCCCTGCCATCGCTTCTCCCCTGCCATCGCTTCTCCCCCTGCCATCGCTTCTCCCCCTGCCATCGCTTCTCCCCTGCCATCGCTTCTCCCCTGCCATCGCTTCTCCCCTGCCATCGCTTCTCCCCCGCCATCGCTTCTCCCCCTGCCGTCGCTTCTCCCCTGCCATTGCTTCTCCCCCTGCCATCGCTTCTCCCCCTGCCATCGCTTCTCCCCTGCTCACTTCTCCCCCTGCCATCGCTTCTCCCCCTGCCATCGCTTCTCCCCCTGCCATCGCTTCTCCCCTTGCCATCGCTTCTCCCCTGCCATCGCTTCTCCCCCTGCCATCGCTTCTCCCCCTGCCATCGCTTCTCCCCTGCCATCGCTTCTCCCCTGCCATCGCTTCTCCCCCTGCCATCGCTTCTCCCCCTGCCGTCGCTTCTCCCCTGCCATCGCTTCTCCCCCTGCCATCGCTTCTCCCCCTGCCGTCGCTTCTCCCTGCCATCGCTTCTCCCCCTGCCATCGCTTCTCCCCTGCCATCGCTTCTCCCCTGCCATCGCTTCTCCCCTGCCATCGCTTCTCCCCCTGCCATCGCTTCTCCCCTGCCATCGCTTCTCCCCCTGCCATCGCTTCTCCCCCTGCCATCGCTTCTCCCCCTGCGTCTTCTCCCCCTGCCATCGCTTCTCCCCCCCATCGCTTCTCCCCCTGCCATCGCTTCTCCCCTGCCATCGCTTCTCCCCCTGCCATCGCTTCTCCCCCTGCCATCGCTTCTCCCCCTGCCATCGCTTCTCCCCTTGCCATCGCTTCTCCCCTGCCATCGCTTCTCCCCCTGCCATCGCTTCTCCCCCTGCCATCGCTTCTCCCCCTGCCATCGCTTCTCCCCCTGCCATCGCTTCTCCCCCTGCCATCGCTTCTCCCCTGCCATCGCTTCTCCCCCTGCCATCGCTTCTCCCCCTGCCATCGCTTCTCCCCTGCCATCGCTTCTCCCCTGCCATCGCTTCTCCCCCTGCCATCGCTTCTCCCCCTGCCGTCACTTCTCCCCTGCCATCGCTTCTCCCCTGCCATCGCTTCTCCCCCTGCCATCGCTTCTCCTCTCACCCTTGCCATCGCTTCTCCTCTCACCCTTGCCATCGCTTCTCCTCTCACCCCTGCCATCGCTTCTCCTCTCACCCCTGCCATCGCTTCTCCTCTCACCCCTGCCATCGCTTCTCCTCTCACCCTTGCCATCGCTTCTCCCCTGCCATCGCTTCTCCCCCTGCCATCGCTTCTCCCCCTGCCATCGCTTCTCCCCTGCCATCGCTTCTCCCCCTGCCATCGCTTCTCCCCCTGCCATCGCTTCTCCCCTTGCCATCGCTTCTCCCCCTGCCATCGCTTCTCCCCCTGCCGTCGCTTCTCCCCTGCCATCGCTTCTCCCCCTGCCATCGCTTCTCCCCCTGCCATCGCTTCTCCCCCTGCCGTCGCTTCTCCCCCTGCCATCGCTTCTCCCCCTGCCATCGCTTCTCCCCCTGCCATCGCTTCTCCCCCTGCCATCGCTTCTCCCCCTGCCATCGCTTCTCCCCCTGCCATCGCTTCTCCCCTGCCATCGCTTCTCCCCCTGCCATCGCTTCTCCCCCTGCCATCGCTTCTCCCCCTGCCATCGCTTCTCCCCCTGCCATCGCTTCTCCCCCTGCCATCGCTTCTCCCCTGCCATCGCTTCTCCCCTGCCATCGCTTCTCCCCCTGCCATCGCTTCTCCCCCTGCCATCGCTTCTCCCCCTGCCATCGCTTCTCCCCTGCCATCGCTTCTCCCCTGCCATCGCTTCTCCCCCTGCCATCGCTTCTCCCCTTGCCATCGCTTCTCCCCCTGCCATCGCTTCTCCCCCTGCCATCGCTTCTCCCCTGCCATCGCTTCTCCCCTGCCATCGCTTCTCCCCCTGCCATCGCTTCTCCCCCTGCCATCGCTTCTCCCCTGCCATCGCTTCTCCCCCTGCCATCGCTTCTCCCCCTGCCATCGCTTCTCCCCTTGCCATCGCTTCTCCCCTGCCATCGCTTCTCCCCCTGCCATCGCTTCTCCCCTGCCGTCGCTTCTCCCCTGCCATCGCTTCTCCCCCTGCCATCGCTTCTCCCCCTGCCATCGCTTCTCCCCCTGCCATCGCTTCTCCCCTGCCATCGCTTCTCCCCCTGCCGTCGCTTCTCCCCTTGCCATTGCTTCTCCCCCTGCCATCGCTTCTCCCCCTGCCATCGCTTCTCCCCCTGCCATCGCTTCTCCCCTGCCATCGCTTCTCCCCCTGCCATCGCTTCTCCCCCTGCCATCGCTTCTCCCCTGCCGTCGCTTCTCCCCTGCCATCGCTTCTCCCCTGCCATCGCTTCTCCCCCTGCCGTCACTTCTCCCCTGCCATCGCTTCTCCCCTGCCATCGCTTCTCCCCCTGCCATCGCTTCTCCCCCTGCCATCGCTTCTCCCCTGCCATCGCTTCTCCCCCTGCCGTCGCTTCTCCCCCTGCCATCGCTTCTCCCCTGCCATCGCTTCTCCCCCTGCCATCGCTTCTCCCCTGCCATCGCTTCTCCCCCTGCCATCGCTTCTCCCCCTGCCATCGCTTCTCCCCTGCCATCGCTTCTCCCCCTGCCATCGCTTCTCCCCCTGCCATCGCTTCTCCCCCTGCCGTCGCTTCTCCCCTTGCCATCGCTTCTCCCCCTGCCATCGCTTCTCCCCCTGCCATCGCTTCTCCCCCTGCTGTCACTTCTCCCCCTGCCATCGCTTCTCCCCCTGCCATCGCTTCTCCCCCTGCCATCGCTTCTCCCCTGCCATCGCTTCTCCCCTGCCATCGCTTCTCCCCCTGCCATCGCTTCTCCCCCTGCCATCGCTTCTCCCCCTGCCATCGCTTCTCCCCTGCCATCGCTTCTCCCCCTGCCATCGCTTCTCCCCCTGCCATCGCTTCTCCCCTGCCATCGCTTCTCCCCTGCCATCGCTTCTCCCCCTGCCATCGCTTCTCCCTGCCATCGCTTCTCCCCTGCCATCGCTTCTCCCCCTGCCATCGCTTCTCCCCCTGCCATCGCTTCTCCCCCTGCCATCGCTTCTCCCCCTGCCATCGCTTCTCCCCTGCCATCGCTTCTCCCCCTGCCATCGCTTCTCCCCCTGCCGTCGCTTCTCCCCCTGCCATCGCTTCTCCCCTGCCATCGCTTCTCCCCCTGCCATCGCTTCTCCCCCTGCCATCGCTTCTCCCCCTGCCATCGCTTCTCCCCTGCCATCGCTTCTCCCCCTGCCATCGCTTCTCCCCCTGCCATCGCTTCTCCCCCTGCCATCGCTTCTCCCCCTGCCGTCGCTTCTCCCCTTGCCGCGCTTCTCCCCCTGCCATCGCTTCTCCCCTGCCATCGCTTCTCCCCTGCCATCGCTTCTCCCCCTGCCATCGCTTCTCCCCCTGCCATCGCTTCTCCCCCTGCCATCGCTTCTCCCCTGCCATCGCTTCTCCCCCTGCCATCGCTTCTCCCCCTGCCATCGCTTCTCCCCCTGCCATCGCTTCTCCCCCTGCCATCGCTTCTCCCCCTGCCATCGCTTCTCTTCTGCCATCGCTTCTCCCCCTGCCATCGCTTCTCCCCTGCATCGCTTCTCCCCCTGCCATCGCTTCTCCCCTTGCCATCGCTTCTCCCCTGCCATCGCTTCTCCCCCTGCCATCGCTTCTCCCCCTGCCATCGCTTTCTCCCCCTGCCGTCGCTTCTCCCCTGCCATCGCTTCTCCCCTGCCATCGCTTCTCCCCCTGCATCGCTTCTCCCCTGCCATCGCTTCTCCCCCTGCCATCGCTTCTCCCCCTGCCGTCGCTTCTCCCCTTGCCATCGCTTCTCCTCTCACCCCTGCCATCGCTTCTCTCTCACCCCTGCCATCGCTTCTCCCCTGCCGTCGCTTCTCCCCTGCCATCGCTTCTCCCCCTGCCATCGCTTCTCCCCTGCCATCGCTTCTCCCCCTGCCATCGCTTCTCCCCTGCCATCGCTTCTCCCCTCCCCTCTGCCATCGCTTCTCCCCCTGCCATCTGCTTCTCCCCCTGCCATCGCTTCTCCCCCTGCCGATCGCTTTCTCCCCCTTGCCAGTTCGCTTTCTCCCCTTGCCATCGCTTCTCTCTCACCCCTGCCATCGCTTCTCCTCTCATCCTTGCCATCGCTTCTCTCTCCCCCTTGCCATCGCTTCTCCCCCTGCCATCGCTTCTCCCCCTTGCCGATCGCTTCTCCCCCTTGCCATCGCTTCTCCCCCTGCCATCGCTTCTCCCCCTGCCATCGCTTCTCCCCCTGCCATCTGCTTCTCCCCCTGCCGATCGCTTCTCCCCCTGCCATCGCTTCTCCCCCCCCCCCCCCCCCCCCCCCGCCCCCCTGCCATCGCTTCTTCCCCTGCCCTCGCTTCTCCCCCTGCCATCGCTTCTCCCCCTGCCATCGCTTCTCCCCCTGCCATCGCTTCTCCCCCTGCCGTCGCTTCTCCCTTGCCATTGCCTCTCCCCCTGCCATCGCTTCTCCCCCTGCCATCGCTTCTCCCCTGCCATCGCTTCTCTCCCCTTGCCATCGCTTCTCCCCCTGCCATCGCTTCTCCCCCTGCCATCGCTTCTCCCCCTGCCATCGCTTCTCCCCCTGCCATCGCTTCTCTCCCTTGCCATTGCTTTCTCTTTTCCTCCTCCCCCCTGCCTCCCTTCTCGCTTCTCCCCCTGCCATCGCTTCTCCCCCTGCCATCGCTTCTCCCCCTGCTTCTTGCCATCGCTTCCCCCCCCTCCTCTCCCCCTGCCTCGCTTCTCCCCTCTCCTTCCCCCCTGCCATCGCTTCTCCCCCCCTCCTCTCCCCCTGCCATCGCTTCTCCCCCTGCCATCGCTTCTCCCCCTGCCATCGCTTCTCTCCCCTTGCCATCGCTTCTCCCCCTGCCTCCCCTTGCCATCGCTTCTCCCCCTGCAATCGCTTCTCCCCCTGCCATCGCTTCTCCTCCTGCCATCGCTTCTCCCCCTGCCCTCGTTTCTTCCCCCTACCCTCGTTTCTCTCCCCTACCCTTTGCTCTCCCCGCTACCTCCAGTCTCCCCTCTATCCGCCACTCCTCTCCCTTCTTTGCCCCCAAGACCCTCATGGGCATCATTCTGACGGCAGTGAGTCCCTCCACATGCATCCCCCATTAGAAGATAGCCTTGGACACTCGCCTCTCGCCCTATCCTGCTTCTTCTGCCCCCCCTCCCCCCTCCCCCAGACGTACACGGGCACCATTCTGATCGCGGCGAACCCCTTCATGCGCATCCCCGGCATCTACGACCGCGAGATGCGCGACGCGTACCGCGGCCAGCAAGTAGGCGAGCTCAGCCCGCACGTTTTTGCCATCGCTGATAATGCGTACAGGTGAGCTTCCAGGTGCTCCTGCCATGCGAACAGGTGAGCTTCCAGGTGCTCTTGCCATGCGAACAGATGTGCTTTCTGGTGTGGTTACAAGCACCTGCAGGCTGCAGGCGAGAAGTTGGGGTGAAAGGGAGTGTGGGACAAGGGACGCCTACAGAGGCCAGCAGATGGGCGAGCTCAGCCCGCGTGGGCTTGCCATAGCTGACCATGCTCTACCAGTGAGCTGTGGGTGGATTGTTTTTATCATGATTTCAAGTGGATTGTGTAAATTGTGATAAACCTAGGCGCCTTAGGTTTTTTTTTTTTTTTTTTTTTTTTCTAACCGGGCTCCCCTAACTCTCCTAAATGCAATCGCACCTATGGGGTTCGTTTTGTTGTACTAACCTACAGATTTGATGGAAATAAGGCCTCCGCAGCCCACCTGTAATCCATCTACGACCCCACCCCACCCGTCACAACATTCACAACCGCAGGGCCATGCGCGACGAGCGGCGCAGCCAGTCCATTCTGATCAGCGGGGAGAGCGGCGCCGGCAAGACGGAGACCACGAAGCTCGTGATGGAGTACCTGGCGTCCGTGGGGGGGCGGGCGGACACCGAGGGGGAGAGGAGCATCGAGAACCAAGTGCTGGAGGTGAGGATGTCCCAAAGCGAGAAGCCAAGCTGGAGCAGGGCGGAAAGAGGCAGAGGCGAAGTGAGAGATGGAGCGAGGGAAGCTGGTGCTGCTGTACGTGGTGTCGGCGGGGGAGCGGGTAGAGGGGAAGAGGAGCATTCAATAGCAAGTCTCGGAGGTGCGAGAGAGACTGCGATGCTTAGGTTTGGGGAAGTGGGCTGGAAGCAAGATAGCTAGTGCGGCACGCCTGGATAGGTGTGTCTGAAACGACGGGGGGCGGAATGTTGAGACGCGACACTGTTCGCTCATGTGTCCTGCTCTTCCGTCCTTTCTTCTCCCATTGCCTTGTTTTAATCTCACATCATCCATCTCACATCCTCCATCTCACATCATCCATTTCACATCATCCATCTCACATCATCCATTTCACATCATCCATCAAACATCATCCATTTCACATCATCCATCTCACATCATCCATCTCACATCATCCATTTCACATCATCCATCTCACATCATCCATCTCACATCATCCATTCACCCCATCGTTAGATCCCCCGCTCCGTCCCAGCACTTATCTCCTTTGCCCGTCTGCTCCCTTCCCATCCTTCTCCTCCCTCCTGCTCTCCTCCGTTTTCAATTTCCCCAACAACAGTCCAACCCACTGCTGGAGGCGTTTGGGAATGCCAAGACCGTGCGCAATGATAACTCCAGGTGGGATGGTGCAATGCAAGAGAATTGATCCGCCCACTCGTGCTCACGTGTGACACATTCTGCTGCGATGGGTACATCTGAAGCACATCAAATCCAGTCGTCATGCACATCAAATCCAGTCGTCATGCACATTCAACACCTCTGGTCCGGCATGACAAGGTCTACCGCGTTGCCCTCTACCGTGTTGGAGTTCATTCATTGCCCATCCGTCCCGTGTTGGAGTTCATTCATTGCCCATCCGTCCCGTCCTTGCCCTCGCTGTCATCCGTCCTTGCCCTCGCTGTCATCCGTCCTTGCCCTCGCTGTTATCCGTCCTTGCCCTCGCTGTCATCCGTCCTTGCCCTCGCTGTCATCCGTCCTTGCCCTCGCTGTCATCCGTCCTTGCCCTCGCTGTCATCCGTCCTTGCCCTCGCTGTCATCCGTCCTTGCCCTCGCTGTCATCCGTCCTTGCCCTCGCTGTCATCCGTCCTTGCCCTCGCTGTCATCCGTCCTTGCCCTCGCTGTCATCCGTCCTTGCCCTCGCTGTCATCCGTCTTTGCCCTCGCTGTCATCCGTCCTTGCCCTCGCTGTCATCCGTCCTTGCCCTCGCTGTCATCCGTCCTTGCCCTCGCTGTCATCCGTCCTTGCCCTCGCTGCACCCGGGGCCATGCACCGGGGGCCATGCATCGGGGGCCATGCACCGGGGGCCATGCACCGGGGGCCATGCATCGGGGGCCATGCATCGGGGGCCATGCATCGGGGGCCATGCATCGGGGGCCATGCATCGGGGGCCATGCATCGGGGGCCATGCATCGGGGGCCATGCATCGGGGGCCATGCATCGGGGGCCATGCATCGGGGGCCATGCATCGGGGGCCATGCATCGGGGGCCATGCATCGGGGGCCATGCATCGGGGGCCATGCATCGGGGGCCAGGCATCATCGTCATGCACTGCCCCTACCCTCACGCCCGCATGCGCTTTCTCCCATGCACTTCCGCCTCTCACGCACTGCCCACACCTTCTGCCCGCCCCGCCCCCCAAGCAGTCGTTTTGGCAAGTTCATCGAGATCCAGTTCGACCAGCGCGGGCGGGTGTCAGGAGCCGCCATCCGGTCGTACCTGTTGGAGCGGTCGCGCGTGGTGCAGATCGCCGACCCCGAGCGCAACTACCACTGCTTCTACCAGCTCTGCGACGGGGCTTCTGATGAGGTCAGTATTGCTTTGAAGCGTTTCTTTTAGAGCAGATCGCAGGCCCCGAACAGAATTATCACTTCTTCTTCCAGCTCTGCGATGGGTCAACTGAGGTAAGTGCTGCTTTTAAAGAGTACGCTCTTCTCTCAGTGTAGTGAGTGCTGCTTTAAGCGCAGTTCACTGACCCCGAAAGGAGCTACCACTGCGTCTATCAGCTGTGCTACGGGGCCTCTGCTGAGGCAAGTGCTTCTGTAGGTGAGGCAAATGCTGGATGGACGGACGGGCAGTTCTTTTTTTGAGTTGATGGCTCTTTTTTTTCTCAAGTCAGGTGTTTCCGCTATTGCTTCTCCGAGCCATCGTGTGCCTGAAGAGACCGCCTGGCTTGAGCTGTGACCACGCGCCTCTCCCTCTCTCGGTCCCCATTCCATTCCAACCCCTCCCGTTCTTGCCCTGCCCAAGCTGCATGCACAGCTGCCCATACTACCCCCAGCCCCCCCACAGGGCGCAGCCCTTCCACTACTGGCACTAGGGCCAGTGATACCAGCTAGGGCCAGTGATACCAGCTAGGGCCAGTGATACCAGCTAGGGCCAATGATACCAGCTAGGGCCAGTGATACCAGCTAGGGCCAGTGATACCAGCTAGGGCCAGTGATACCAGCTAGGGCCAGTGATACCAGCTAGGGCCAGTGATAACAGCTAGGGCCAGTGATACCAGCTAGGGCCAGTGATACCAGCTAGGGCCAGTGATACCAGCTAGGGCCAGTGATACCAGCTAGGGTCAGTGATACCAGCTAGGGTCAGTGATACCAGCTAGGGCCAGTGATACCAGCTAGGGCCAGTGATACCAGCTAGGGCTAGTGATACCAGCTAGGGCCAGTGATACCAGCTAGGGCCAGTGATACCAGCTAGGGCCAGTGATACCAGCTAGGGCTAGTGATACCAGCTCTTCTCTTCCTCCATCGCTCACGTGTGCAGCTGCCCAAGTTTCAGGCCTGCTCTCTCGTCCACCTTTCCAGCCCCACTTCTTCCGCCAGGTCCACGCGTCACAGCTGCCCAGGCTATCCCCATCCCACCCACGTATCCCACCCACTCCACCACCTATCCCATCCCTTGCCCCCACAGGAAGCAGAGCTGCTGAGACTACCACCCGGTCCCAACCGGGCGCAGCACTTCCACTACCTGAATCAGAGCCGGTGCTTCGAGCTGGAGGGCAAGTCCAGCAACGCGGAGGAGTACGGCAAGACCCGCAGCGCCATGCGCGTCATCGGGATCTCCGAGGACGAACAGGTGGGCGCGTGTGTGGGGATGTGTGCGCGCGCGCGTGCGCGTGTGTGTGTGTGTGGACTGGCTGTTATTCGAGATAGCTCTTATGGAGCCGATGCTGGAAGGTTAGTCCAGCCACAACTTTGTTATTTCCTACCCAGCATCGTCCAGCCTAGAATGTTCCTCCCCTTTTCCTGCATCTCTCCACATCCCCGTGTCTCTCCTCCCGCCACTCTCCTCCCTTGCTCCTCTCGTCCCATCGTCATCCCTCGCCCCCCACCGACGCCCCCATCTCCTCTCCAATCCGCGCCTGCTGGCAGCCGTGCTGCATCTGCTCTCTCGCCCTCCTGTCCTCTAGCAAGTAGCAAGTCTGCCTCCGCCCTCGCCTCGCCCCCTCCGTCCCTCCCTCTCTGCCTGTGTGCCCCTCAGCTGTCCATCCTGCGTCTGCTGGCGGCCGTGCTGCATCTGGGCAACGTGGAGTTCCGGGAGAAGGGCGACAAGCTGCGGGTCGCCAAGCACGCCGAGGACACTCTGGAGACTGTCGCCTCGCTGCTGTCGTACGTTTGGGTTGACGCGCCTCAAGTGGCGTGAAAGCGAGTTCGCGGCTCTCTTTGCCAGGGAGGAGGACGGCGCCGCTTAGGCGTGTCTTGAAACGCCTCGAGGCACAACCGCTGGGCTTCTTTCCCGTTGGGGTGGACACCTCTCACGCACCCACCCGCTCATCCCACTGCTCCACCGCCTCTCCCACCGCGTCATCGCGCCCCTCCGTGCCTTGCTGCTCTCACTGCATCCCCGCTGGCCACGGCTCTCCTTCCGTCATTCTCAGTCAGCTCGGCTCCATCGACCTTCTCCTCCTCTCTCATCCCTCCCTCCCTCTCCCTCCCTCTCCTCCAACCCTCAACTGCAACTGCAAAAGCTGTAGGATTCGCTGTATTCAGTGTGGTGCGAGGTTGCTCTTCAGTCACTACAATAGACCCCTCTCTCTGTGCGTCTGTGCCCTCTCTTCTGCCGTTTGCCTCTCCCTCTCTCCTCCCCTCTCTTCTGCCCCTTACTCGCCCTCTTCCTCGCCCCCCTCACCCTCTCCCTCGCCCCACTCGCCCTCTCCCTCGCCCCCCTCACCCTCTCCCTCGCCCCCTCGCCCTCTCCCTCGCCCCCCTCACTCTCTCCCTCGCCCCCCTCACCCTCTCCCTCGCCCCCCTCGCCCTCTCCCTCGCCCCCCTCACCCTCTCCCTCGCCCCCCTCACCCTCTCCCTCGCCCCCCTCACCCTCTCCCTCGCCCCCCTCACCCTCTCCCTCGCCCCCCTCACCCTCTCCCTCGCCCCCCTCACCCTCTCCCTCGCCCCCCTCACCCTCTCCCTCGCCCCCCTCACCCTCTCCCTCGCCCCCCTCACCCTCTCCCTCGCCCCCCTCACCCTCTCCCTCGCCCCCCTCGCCCTCTCCCTCGCCCCCCTCGCCCTCTCCCTCGCCCCCCTCACCCTCTCCCTTGCCCCCCTCACCCTCTCCCTCGCCCCCCTCGCCCTCTCCCTCGCCCCCCTCGCCCTCTCCCTCGCCCCCCTCGCCCTCTCCCTCGCCCCCCTCACCCTCTCCCTCGCCCCCCTCACCCTCTCCCTCGCAGCTGCGACCGCAAGAAGCTGCAGGAGTCGCTGTGCACGGTGCGGCGCAAAGTGGGCGGGGAGACCATCAAGAGTGCGCTCGACGTCAAGGCCGCCACTGTCCGGCGCGACACGCTCGCCAAGACACTCTACTCCAAGCTCTTTGACTGGTGAGGCGCGTCCAATAAGAGGTAGATCAGACTGGTTGGGATAGAGCACAAAAGGAATGAATGGTTGAAATGGAAACAGATCTCCTATGGCGATTTGGCGGATTGGGTGGATCGGGGGGGAATGCTAACCAGCATCGTGTGAAAGGAGAGTTGGTCCAGAAGGCAGAACCCCGATGCAACCTATTTACCCATACCAACCGCTTGGTCCGTTCGCCCCACACCACGGCGCCCCCTGCAGGATCGTGCAAAAGGTGAACCGGTCCATCGGGCAGGACGCCAACGCCATGGCCATCATTGGCGTGCTTGATATCTACGGCTTCGAGCACTTCAAGATCAACAGGTCAGCACTGGGCCAACAGGTAAGCACTTGAAGGGTCAACAGGTGCACAGTCGAAGGTCAACAGGTGCACACTTGAAGGTAGGCATGAGCAAAACCGGGTAATTACCCGACCCGACCCGGTTTTGCCATACCCGACCTCGGGTCGGGTAATTTCGGGTCGGGTCCGGGTCGGGTAATATGCCCAGGACCCTTACCCGGACCCGGTTTTTTTAGGCGGGTATTATAATACCCGCCTGGCGGGTCCGGGTATACCCGACCCGGACCCCCTGAAAAGCGGGTAATTTTACCCGCCACCTACTAGTGGACATCCTAAAGTTGGGCTAGGCTAGGTAGGGCTAGCCTAGGTAGGGCTCCACTCGTCCCCCCTCACCTCCTAAACTGTTTTGCCGCAAAACCTAAAACACAGCGCGACTTACGCCCATGTCTAGGTGGAATACCCGACCTCGGGTAATTTTTTACCCGACCGGGTCGGGTACCCGTCACCCGACACGTCGGGTAGCATTTCGGGTAGCGGGTATTGATACCCGGCCCGGGTAACCCGGACCCGACCCGGCGGGTAATTTTCAGGATTTCCGATACCCGACCCGCCCTAAAAGCGGGTCCGGGTACCGGGTACCCGACCCGGGCGGGTAGTTTGCTCAACCCTACTTGAAGGTCAACAGGTGCGCACTTGAAGGTCAACAGGTGCACACTTGAAGGTCAACAGGTGCACACTTGAAGGTCAACAGGTGCACACTTGAAGGTCAACAGGTGCACACTTGAAGGCAGCTTTGAGAAGTTCTCCATCAACACTCTTCCAGGCCCGGCCCACACCCAACCCTCCCCTTCCCTTTTCTTTCCTGTGTCATCTGCCGTGTTGCAGCTACATCTGCACTCTCTCATGCCCCGCTTACCCCTCTCCACCCCCCCTCACCTAGGCCCCCTCCACCCTTCTCTCCTCACTTTACCTCCCCCTCCATCCCCCCCATCCCCCCCACCAGCTTCGAGCAGTTCTGCATCAATCTCGCCAACGAGAAGCTGCAGCAGCACTTCAACCAGGTGAGGCGTTTCATCTCAACCAGGTCAGGCGTTTCATTTCAACCAGGTCAGGCGTTTCATCTCAACCAGTTCAGGCGTTTCATCTCAACCAGGTGAAGCGTTTCATCTCAACCAGGTGAGGCGTTTCGTCTCAAACAGGCGAGGCGTTTCATCTCAAACAGGTGGGCCGTTCAACCAGGTGGGGCGTTTCATTTTAAGCAGGTAAGGGGTGTTGGGCGGTGAGAGGGACGAGTGTGTTATGGTGGGGAGGTGCAATGCGGCAGAGGGACCGAGCGACAGCCAACTGGCCCGTTCAGTCGTTCGCCCAGCCCGCTGCTCCAATGCGCTGCTGCTGCTCACCTATCCGCCCCTCCATTCCTTTCCTTCCTTCGCTTCCTCTCCCTTCCGTTCTTCTCATTCGCTTCCTCTCCCTTCCGTTCTTCTCATTCGCTTCCTCTCCCTTCCGTTCTTCTCATTCGCTTCCTCTCCTCTCCTGGCTCCTTTCCGCTGTGTTCTCCCCTCCCCTCCCCACTGGGCAGCACGTGTTGAAGAGGGAGCAGGTGGAGAGTTGAGCGAGAGCAGATCAACTGGACCTAGCTTCTTCTCCTCTCCTCTCCCCTTATCTCCCTTTCCTGCTCCCTCTTTCTGTTTACTTGTCCTCACCGCTCCCCCACATGGCAGCACGTGTTGAAGCTGGAGCAGGAGGAGTACGAGAGGGAGCAGATCAACTGGAGCTACATCAACTTCAGGGACAACCAGGACGTGCTGGACCTCATCGAGGGGGTGAGATGCGCTGGACCTCATCAAGGGGGTGAGATGTGCTGGGGCCGAAACCCTAGAGTGGTCTGGTGAAAGGCATTGGTTTGGTAAAGTGCCATGAAGAGGATCGGAAGGTGGGCGCTGATGAGCAGAGAGCCACCTGAGGTGCATCAACTTCCGGGACATCCAGGACGTGCTTGGCGTGATAGGGGGGTGAGAGAGAGGCTTTGAGGGGGGTGAAGGGGTGAGAGGCATGGGGTGAAGGGGTGAGAGGCATGGGGTGAAGGGGTGAGAGGCATGGGGTGAAGGGGTGAGAGGCATGGGGTGAAGGGGTGAGAAACTTAGTGAAGGGGGTGGAAGCAGAAGGTGGCAGTCATGCAAGGTGATGGCACTGGGGGTGTGGAAAGGACCACCGCCCCACCGCCCCACCGCCCCACCGCCCCACCGCCCCACCGCCCCACCACCCCACCGCCCCACCGCCCCACCGCCCCACCGCCCCACCGCCCCACCGCCCCACCGCCCCAAGGGGTGGGATGTGCCTCACCGCCTTCTCACTCTAGCTCTTTGTCACCGCCTCCCTTGCCCCCTCCCCACCATCAGGTCAACGGCATTTCCACCATCCGCGACCCCCTCTGGTCGCCCCATCGCCTTCTCACTCTCCCCATCACCTTCTCACTCTCCTCTCCCTATCCGCTCCTCCCCTCCCCCCCGCCAGGACAAGGGCATTCTCAGCATCCTCGACTCCGCCTGGTGCGTCTTCCTCCGCGCTTCATAGCTCTATCCCCCAGCATCTTCGCCTCGCTTCGTTCTCCATTCTTTAGATCTCCATGCTCCAATATCCTTCATGATTCCCCATTTGTTGCTTTCCTCTCTTTATTGTCCATCGTTTTCGCCTCTGCTCCTCCAAACTTCAGTTGCCCTTTCACCTCTTCAATGCCCCCCCACCTCTGTCCCTCCTCCTCCCCCTTCCCACTCACCCCCTCTGCCCCACACTCACTCTCCGCACCTCCCTCTCACTGTGTCGCTCATCAGCATTCATGTTCCCCACATCCTCTCCCTCCTCTTTCCCCACCAACCCCCCTCTTCCCCCTGCCCTCCCATCTTCCCCAGCCGCCTGGCGCAGTCGACGGCGGAGGGCTTGACCCTCTCGCTGTACGACGCCTTCCTCAAGCACGAGCGCTTCTCCAAGTCCAAGGGCTCCGTCACCGACTTCACCCTCGAGCACTACGCTGGCCGGGTGAGACCAGTGGGCATAACTTCACCCTGGAGCACTACGCTGGCGGGGCGAGGAAGATTGGGCTCAACTGCTGTCTTGAATCTCTTGAATGGAACGGGCACCATTGGCCTTGCTTAGTATGTCTTGAAACAAGGCCAAGGGCTTGGTCACTGACTTGGCTTCACCACGAGTTCATGAGCACCAACATGGACGCGTGGAGTGGTGACTCTAAAGAACAACCGGCTTGGCTCGTAAACCCGAAACCCTCGGTGACCATGTCTAGTGCCATCCGCCCTGCCATCCCCCCCGCCATTCCCCCCCCCATCCCGCCCGCCATCCCCCCTGCCATCCCCCCGCCATCCCCCCGCCAATCCCTCCCGCCATCCCCCCTGCCATCCCCCCGCCATCCCCCCGCCAATCCCTCCCGCCATCCCCCCTGCCATCCCCCCTGCCATCACCCTCTCCCCCCAACTCCCCCCCCAGGTGAAGTACAGCACAGCGGAGTTCATCAGCCAGAACATGGACGCCGTGGTGGTGGCGGAGCACAAGGCTCCCCCAGTCAGGGCGCTCCCCTACCTCCACCCTCCCTGCCATCCCCCATTGCTGCTTTCTCCCCCCCCCCCCCCAGGTGAAGTACAGCACGGGCGAGTTCATCAGCAAGAACATGGACGCCGTGGTGGCGGAGCACGAGGCGCTGCTGCACAAGTCCACCGACCCCTTCGTGGCTGCACTCTTCCCGCCCGCCGCGCCCGCACCTGCCGACGACAAGGCGGGCAAGGCCGCCAGCAAGTTCGCCTCCCTTGGCCGCTCGTTCAAGGTATCTGCCGCACAGCTTGAGATTTTCTCTCAGGGTAAGCCATACCCAGTGCAACTCTCACACTTGCGTGTTCCCCTGCTGCTGCCAATGACAAGCCTCGCTGGCCGCCAGCAAGTTGACCTCATTTGGCCCCAAGGTATCTGCAAACACGGTTGAGTGCAGCCCTTGAGGTGACCCCATATGCAATGGCATTCTCAGGATTGGCACCCCAGTGTTCCCCCGCCTCTGCCGACGACAAGGCTGGGAAGAAAGGCTGCCAGCAAGTTGGCCTCACTGGGGCGCTCCATCACACCACACTGCAATCAGCACAGCCTTACCCTTCCCTCTGCCAATCCCTATTCACTCACCATTATTGTCTCTCTCTCTCTCTCTTCGTCCGTGTCTGCCTGCACCACCCTTCCACATTCTCTCCCTCCATACGTGTCTCTCACTCCATCCGTTTGTGCTCCCTCTCCACCGCTGCTCCCTCTCCACCGCTGCTCCCTCTCCACCGCTGCTCCCTCTCCACCGCTGCTCCCTCTCGCCCCGCCCCGTTTCTCTCTATGCGCCAGCAACAACTGGCGCAGCTCATGGAGACGCTCAACCGCACAGAACCGCACTACATCCGGTGCATCAAGCCCAACGCGCGGAGCCGCCCGGGCATGTTCCAGCGGGCCATGGTCACGGACCAGCTGCGGTCAGGGGTGAGTGATCTGGCGCTGCAGTCCTTTAGTAAGTGTTCAAGTGCTATGGTAGAATTTTTAGTGCCAACATGTTTTAGTGCTTGAGTAAGTGCTTTAGTGTGATTGTAGGCAAGTTGCATAAGCATGGGCTCGGACCAGCTGCGGTCCGTAGTGGCTGCTCTGCCTTCCCTCTTCTAGTGCTGAGTGCTGCAGCAAGTGTGCCTCTAGCTTTCTCTTACCCATCAAGCCTCCTGCACCCTGTTATTGACACCGCCTTTCTTCTCGCCTTCTTCCCGTCCCCAGCGCATAGCAGCGGGCGTTTCCACTGCCAGCCACGCTGAACACCTTGCTCTTGAGCATGCCCTTCCTCCCTCTCATCTCTTCCCACTCGCTCACTTTCCAGCGCAGCTCTTTCCGCCCACGGCGTGCTGGAGGCCATCCGCATGTGCTTCACCCTCTGCTCCTAGTGACTGACAGCCATTCCCCCCTGTTAGAGCTCTTCCCCCCCCGCCTTCAATGGCGCCTCTTTCCGCCCCGGGTGTACTGGAGCCTGGAGGCCATCTACATGTGCGGTGCTGGCTACCCCTCTCTGATCCTTTAAACTTTGAAACCTCCTTCCTGGCCCTCGTCTCCTCGCGCTCTGCAGGGTGTGCTGGAGGCCATCCGCATGTGCTCCGCCGGCTACCCCACGAGGCGCACCTTTGAGGACTTTGTGGACCGCTTTGCACTGCTGCTGCCCTCGCTGCTGGACCACGAGTGAGTGCCCTGCTGCTGCTGCCCTCCCTCCGTCTCCCCTGCTGCTGCCCTCCCTCCGTCTCCCCTGCTGCTGCCTCCCTCCGCCTCCCCTGCTGCTGCCCTCCCTCCGTCTCCCCTGCTGCTGCCCTCCCTCCGTCTCCCCTGCTGCTGCCCTCCCTCCGTCTCCCCTGCTGCTGCCCTCCCTCCGTCTCCCCTGCTGCTGCCCTCCCTCTGTCTCCCCTGCTGCTGCCCTCCCTTCGTCTCCCCTGCTGCTGCCCTGCTGCTGCTGTTCTCCATCTCCCTCTCACTGGCAGCGCCCCTCTCCTCATCTTTTTCATCCTCATACACACCTGCTTTCAGGCATCTTAGTCCCGCTCAAGTAACACATGCTTGGAGCTCGCTTACTCCCTGCCCCCTATTCTCTCCTCTGCTCCCCTCTGCCCCCCTCCTCCCCCATGCCCCAGCATGACGGACATCGAGTACGTGGAGGCGCTGCTCAAACATGCCAAGCTCGAGAACTACCAGGTGCCGCCTCACATGCCTCTTCGCATGCTTCTTCAGGTGCTTCTTCAGGTGCTTCTTCAGGGTGTTGGTCTGGCCATGTGCTGGCACTGGTGCTTGTGTTGCAGTCTTTGAAGCGTGTGCTTAAAGCGTTTCTACGCCCGTCCGCCCAAGTGTCCCCCTGCCCTGCCCTGCCCTGCCCTTCCCTGCCCTGCCCTGCCCTTCCCTGCCCTGCCCTGCCCTGCCCTGCCCTGCCCCTGCCCTGCCCTGCCCTGCCCCTGCCCTGCCCTGCCCTGCCCTGCCCTGCCCTGCCCTTCCCTGCCCTGCCCTGCCCTGCCCTGCCCTGCCCTGCCCTGCCCTGCCCTGCCCTGCCCTGCCCTGCCCTTCCCTGCCCTGCCCTGCCCTTCCCTGCCCTGCCCTGCCCTGCCCTGCCCTGCCTTGCCCTGCCCTGCCCTGCCCTGCGCAGCACACCTTTCGTGCCGCATTGAGGCCTGACACCAGGTTTGTTGCTGCTGTGCCTCTTGCCCCTTCCTTCCCCTCGGTCCCCATCACCACCATCAGGCTCGCTAGGCTAGGGCGTTCCTCCGTGAGGGCAGAGGGCGCGGCTGCAGCCACCATGCCACTGGAGGCGATTTCAGGGCCTCCGTTGCTCTCATCTCGCCTCTCTTCCGCTCCCCTTGTGGATCGCCACATCGGGCGGACCACCTGCTCCTGAGAGCGGGGCAGATGGTGGCGTTGCTGGAGCCCATGCCCCTCTCGCGGCGCCTCCAAGGGCCTTGTGTGTTTGCCTCCCCTCCGCCCCCCTCCACTGGCCCCTGGCCCATGGGCAGATCGGACTGACCAAGGTGTTTCTGAGGGCGGGCCAGATGGCGTTGCTGCAGACCATGCGCCTGGAGGCCATGAACGAAGCTGCCAGGAAGATTCAGAGGGCCACGCGGCGCTTCCTCTTCAACCGCCACCGCAGACGAGCAGCCCTCCTCATCCAGACGCACTGGCGGGGTAAGGCTTTAAGGGCCCCAATATGTGTCAGTTTTGCTATGCATGGGAATCAGCCGCTCCTAGAAAAGTAGGTCACTATACTGTGTTGCCTCTGAACCCAAGTCTCTCTCCCTTTCCCCTCTCCCGCTCACCTCAACTCATCACTTTCACGTGTCATGGCAGCAGCCACCACTATGCAGGTGACAGATAGACAGGGGGCAGCCACAGCTCTCTCATGAGCTTTCACCTCCCGCCATGGGCATGCCCGCAACAGTGAGGGGCTGGCAGCACTCTCGGACCTCCGAATTTTGTCACCCGCCTCCATATCCCTATCACTCTCCCTTGCTCCCTTCCCCCTGAAATCTCCCCAGGCTACTCGGCCCGCAGTGCATACTACCACCTGCGGCGGCTCGTGGCGGCGACAGCCATCCAGGCGGCGGAGAGGGGGCGGCAGCAGCGGGTGCGCTTCGTGGAGCTGCGGCACGCGGCGGTGGTGGTGCAGGCGGCGGTGCGCATGCACCTGTGCCGCATGCACTACGTGCACACACGGCGGGAGCTGGGAGCCACTCGCATCCAGGTGAGGTCAGCTGTGTGAAAGCTGCTCTGCTGCACCCGCTATGTCAGTACGAGGCAGGGCATGGCTGTTACCTGAAGTCCAGGTGGGTTCACTGGTGCGATTGAGGGCAGCATCGGGGACGGTGTCTAGAGATGAGGCATGCGAGCGCAGTGCAGTGGTGATCGGGGCAGCTGTGTGTGTGTGTGTGTGTGTGTGTGTGGGATGCGGGACTGCATTCATGTGACTGCAGTCCGCTGGTTCCGCGGCTTTTCATTGTGCGCTCTCATGAACCCGAGCACACCACCAAGCGCCCTGCCCTTGCTTCTGCTGCGCGCCTGCGATTCTTCCCCTCCCCTCAGAGCGCGTGGCGGGGATACGTGCAGCGCAAGCCGTGGAGGGCGCTCAAGCACGTGCTGGCGGCTAGAGTGGCGCGCCTGCGGCTGCACCACCTCAGGCTGGTGAGCGCTCCCCGTGTGACTCGCCTCTTCACCTGGTCAGTGGGTCTTAGGAATCGCCTGTAAAGCTGCTTCCCCACTCACTCCCCAGCTGGTTAGGCGGCTGCCCCTTGCCCCTGCCTGCTTTGCCCCAGGAGGCGAGCTGGCAGGCGGAGCTGGCACCCCAGCAGGCAAAGCTGTCTTGAGTACCTATAAGTTATAACGTCCCTCCCTGCCCGGCCCCACTTTCTAACTCCCCTCCCCCGACCCCTTGCCCCGGCCCGCTTTGCCCCAGGAGGCGAGCCGGCAGGCGGAGCTGGCGCCACCGCGCAAGAAGAAGGACGTGGCGATCGAGACGATCCGCATGATGACCCTCAGAGTGATGCGGGTGAGCTGATGCCCCTCAGATTGATGCGGTTGAGCTGATGACCCTCAGAGTGATGCGGGTGAGCTGATGCCCCTCAGAGTGATGCGGGTGAGCTGATGCCCCTCAGAGTGATGCGGGTGAGCTGATGACCCTCAGAGTGATGCGGGTGAGTGATCGGCTGATTGGGGAACGGCGCGTGAGTGATTGGGGTGAGATGGGGTCACCGCGCGCAAGAAGACCAACGTGGGGATCGAGACAATCTGCATGATGGCCCTCAGGCTGATGCGGGTGAGCGATGGGGGTGAGTGATGGGGTGGGTGAGTGATGGGAGTGAGTGATGGGAGTGAGTGATGGGAGTGAGTGATGGGAGTGAGTGATGGGAGTGAGTGATGGGAGTGAGTGGTGGGAGTGAGTGATGGGAGTGAGTGATGGGAGTGAGTGATGGGAGTGAGTGATGGGAGTGAGTGGTGGGGGTCAGTGATGGGGGTGAGTGATGGGAGTGAGTGATAGGGGTGGCGGCAGTGCGAGTGGTCCGAGTAGGTGATGATGGCAGTGTAAGTCATGCGGGTGAGTGATGGGGGTGCAGCAGTAATGGCTTGACAGGGCAGTCACAACAGGCTTGGTTATGCCTCTCACGGTCGCACGCAGGCCTTGCTTTTCACCCCCTCCACCTCCTTCTCCTTCTCCTTGCGTTGCCACTTGCGTTCCTCCTCGTCCGACGCCACTGCCCAATCTCCGCCATCCTCGATCCATGCGCCCACGTCACTGCGCGCCTGCCTGCCCACGTCACTGCGCGCCTGCCTGCCCACGTCACTGCGCGCCTGCCTGTCCACGTCACTGCGCGCCTGTCTGTCCACGTCACTGCGCGCCTGCCTGCCGCATCCCTGTGCAATCGCTCTCTCTTTTCAGGAGAAGGCCGAGAAGTCCCGTGCAACTGCAGAGCGCCAGCTGGCGGAGGTCCGCGCTGAGCTGGAGCGGACGAGGAAGGAGCTGGCAGGCAAGGGGCGTGAGGTGGCGCGGCTGCTGGGGCAGGTGGAGCAGGAGCAGCAGCGGGCGGCGCAGGCAGAGGCGCGGGTGGAGGAGGTGCTGCGGGAGCGCGAGAGGGAGCGCGTGGAGGGCCGCGAGCGCGTGCTGCACGTGGCATCGATGGCTGGAGGGACGCCGCAGCGACCAGCAGCAGGAGGGGCGCTCAGCAGCCAGCTGTCATTTGGGGGATCGGGCTTCTCCTCGTCGTCCTCGTCGCCCTCGGCCGCTGCGGCAGCCATAGCGGCGTTAGCAGGCCCCGAGCTGGGGGTGGTGGTGGACAAGCAGGTGGCGTCGCAGCAGGGGGGGGCCAGAGGCGTGGCGCCGGGGGGCAATCTGGGCGTGCCGGAGGGGTCGCGCATCCTCGCCCGCATGGCGTCGAGAAGGTACCCCTCGCCGCACGCACCCGGCAAGCACCCCACATGGGAGGAAATGGCTGCTTCCGCTGCCGCTGCCACTGCTGCTGCCGGTGCCGGTGCTGCAGGGGCTGGTGGCGCTGCTCTCACCAACTCGCCCTCTCTATCGTCCTCCTCCAGCCGCTCCTCGCCCGTGCCTCCCTTCACCCACGCCTCTGCCTCCGCTGCGTCCGCGGCTCTCATGGCGTCACCCCCCGGCAGCAGCGGCGGGGGCATGGCAGCGGCGGCAGCAGCGGCCATAGCAGCGCTGGAGCGCGTGGACGGCGCAGCGGCAGCGGCGGCGGCTGCCCTCACTGGCGAGGCGGGGGCTGATGGGGGTTCCAGGCACCATGGCAGCTCGGACGGCGCCCACCTGCCGTCCATCCGGGAGGCGGCGTCGCGGGAGGAGGGCGAGGAGAAGAAAGTGGTGGCTGTCAGCCGCAGCAGCAGCGGCGGCGGGGATGGCACCAGCCTCAGCACGGGTGGCAGCAGCAGCGGCTTGAGGCACGTGCGCTTCCCGGCTGCTGGGGCGGAGGAGAGCGAGGCAGAGGGCGCCTACACGCGCTCTAGCACACTGCCAGCAGGGTCGCTCTCAGCAGCAGCGAGGAGCACGTTCCGGCAGCGACCCATGCTCAAGAGCCCCGCGGCTGCTGCGGATGGTGCCGGGGGGTCTGGAGGCATCAGCGATACGGAGGCGAGATCCGGCAGGATCCGACGGCTGCAGTCGTTTAACCCGCGGCTGAGTGGTGGAGGGGCAGGAGGAGGGAGAGCAGCCGGGGTGGAGGGTGGTGCAGCGGCAGGGTCGGGAGGGCCGGGCGTGCCGCGGCCACTGGCGCCGACAAGGTCGCTGACCCGCGAGGAGGCCACCCGCATGCTGGCGAGTGCGCAGAGGGAGGTGGAGGACGCTCAGAAGGTGAGTCGTGCTGGTGGGAGGGAAGGTGAGAGGGAGGCAGGAGAAGGTGAGAGGGAGGCGGGAGAAGGTGAGAGGGAGGTGGGGGAGAGAGGAGGGGGAGAAAGCGAGAGAGGCGGGAGAGAGAAGGTGAATGGAGGAGGGGGAGAAGGCGAGAGAGGAGGGAAGGAAGGTGAGAGAGGAGGGAGAGAAGGTGAGAGAGGAGGGAGAGAAGGTGAGAGAGGAGGGAGAGAAGGTGAGAGAGGAGGGAGAGAAGGTGAGAGAGGAGGGAGAGAAGGCGAGAGAGAGGAGGGAGAGAAGGCGAGAGAGAGGAGGGAGTGGGAGGGTAAGAGGAGTAGAGCAAGTGGGGTACAACAGGGGGGGTTTCAGAGTGCAAGGGATGGTGGATTGTGGGGTTTTGAAGCACAGACTCCCTCCCTCCCTCCCTCCCTCCGTCCCCCCCCCGAACCCCGCCCCCAGCACAAGGAGGAGAGCCGGTGGCTGCAGGCGGCGTACCGGGAGGCGGAGCAGCGGGCAGAGCAGGCGCTGGAGGCGGCGGCGGTGGAGCGGCTTCGCATTGGCGAGCTGCAGGCGGCCATGGCGGGGAAGGACGAGGAGATCAGGGAGCTTCAGGAGAAGAACCAGGAGCTGCAGCACGCACTCACGCTGTCAGTGGCCAGGGCTTGTGCTGGTGGCGATGTGTGGTCACGGCGCTGCATCGCTGCAGGGTCACCGTCGCACAGCGATGCTGTTGCAACTTGGCTTGTCATGTCGCATGCCACATGTCTCTCGTCACATGTTGTGTGCCAAGTGTCGCTTGCCACATTTCTCCGTCTCCCCGGCTTTTCCCAAATCAGAGTCTCTCTCCACGCAACGCGTCACCCGTCCCTCATCAGCATGGCAGTCCGCACTGCTCGCACGGGCGCCTGCTGTTCCTCGCATGACGCCGCCCATCCACCAGCATCTCTCCTCTACCGCCCCGCTCACTAACTTCTCCCCCTCCCCCCTCACCTCCACCTCTCCTCCGTCCCGCCTGCGGCAGCAAGGCCAAGGAGGTGCGCACGCTCAGCCAGCGACTCCTGCTGTCTCACCCTGCCAGCGACACGCCGGCGCTGCCCGTGGACAAGCAGCAGGTGCGTCTTGCGCTGCCCGTGGACACGCAGCAGGTGCGTCTTGCGCTGCCCGTGGACAAGCAGCAGGTGCGTCTTGCGCTGGCCGTGAACAAGCAGCAGGTGCGTCTTGCGCTGCCCGTGGACACGCAGCAGGTGCGGCTTGCGCTGCCCGTGGACAAGCAGCAGGTGCATACCTACTAGAGCAAGCCTGAAGCCCCTTCCTCTGAGCCCTCATCCCGAACCACCAGCCGGCGCTGCTCTCCCCACAGACGAGAGGCACCTGGTGTCTCTGGTAAACCTTAAACCCTGACTTTCAACCCTCAACCTTAGACCTTAAACCCTCAACCTTCATGTCCTCCTCGACTCTCCCCCCTCCCTGCTGTGTCTACCTCATGTGCACGGGGCCTCGCCTCGCCTGTGCTTCCCCTTCCCCTCGTCTTCCCCCACCCGCTGTCCGCACAGCCCCCCCAACCCCCCCCCTGCCTCTCTCCAGGAGCCCCTAATCCTCCAATTGCCTTGCATGTGCGTGCCCTTTGGCCCATGCAGCCATTCCAGAAGACCCCCACCTTTCACTCCCTTCTCCCCCTTTCCCTTCGCCCGCTCATCCCCCAACCCCACACCTGCCGCCTGCCCCCCATGACCTCCAGTGGTCAGAGGTTGCCAGCACCTGCATCCCCTTCGACACTCCAGGCCAGGTGGTGGCGGCGTGCGTGGTGCACCGGGTGCGGCAGCAGTGGGACGCGCTGGAGGCAGAGAGGAGCGACACTCATACCCCTCCCTCCCTCCCTCTCTTTTCCTCCCGTCCCTCCCCCTCCCCCTCCCCTCCCAGGAGCTGCTGCTATTGGAGGTGGCGAGCACGCGCTTCGCGTTTGGCCCGGAGGGGCAGGCGGTGGCAGCGTGCATGGTGTACCGCGCGCTGCAGCAGTGGGGCGCGCTGGAGGCGGAGCGCACCAACACGTTCGACCGCATCGTGGAGGCGTTCCAGCGGGGGTCCCGGGACGAGCTGCTGCCCTCGCAGGCCTACTGGCTCACCAACCATGTCACACTCTACTACCTCGTGCAGGTGGGTGCAGTGCGTCTCAGAGCGGTGGCTTTGTGATGGGGTGTGGGTGTTGTGTGGTGGGTTGGCTGTGGGGAAGGATGTGTTGAGCGGGTTTGCCTCGGCACTTCCCGAGCAGTGTTTCCGGGATTGGCTGAGCTGCTGTGGTGGTGCTGCTGGCGATCCCCACATGCTAGCGCTCTGACGTGGCTCGTACCTCCATGCGCCCCTTCCTGTTTCCCCCTCACCCTCCATCCTCACATCCCCTCTTTTGTCCTCTCATCCCCCCCCCCCCACCCCTCTTCCCAATTCCCCCACTCCCCTCCTCACCCCGTCCTCCCAGGTGGTGTACCAGCCGCCAGTGCAGCACGCGTTCCAGGACAGCTTCTCCTTCTCCTTCTTCGGCATGGCCTCCCGCCCGCCCCTTGCGGTCAGTGCACTTCCTCTGTGCACTTCCTCTGTTCCCTTCATCCCCATACCGCCCTGCACTACTCCCCTCGCTGCAGCACAAGCCGTCCTTCCAAGACATGCATTTGATGCTGTTCCTCTTTCCACCACTTTTCACTCCACGCCACCCCTTACTGCTCTTCCCATGTATCACCCCCCCAGCACGTGCGTCCGATGCTGTTCACCCTTCCCTCCGGTACCCCCCAACTCCCCCCATTGTGTCGTTGCACCGCCAGCCCAAGCCGGCCTCCCAGCGTGTGGATCTGACGCTGTTCAAGCAGCAGCTGGCGACGGGCACGGAGCGCCTCTTCGTCACCATCCGCGACACCGCCAAGGCCGAACTAGCCAAGCACTTCGCACTGCCCTCGCAGGTTGGACGGTGAATGCGAGGCCATGGTTGGACGGTGAATGCGAGCCCATGGTTGGACGTCGACTGTGAGAGCATGGTTGGACGGTGAATGTGAGCCCATGGTTGGGTGAACGGTCAGAAGGTCATCAGGCCTCGAGCCACGCTCTGTTGCTACCAGGGACTCGTGAAGCGGAGGCCGTCAAGCTGACTACGGGTGATCCGCTGTGGATTTGAGTGGACGGTTGAGAGTTGAATCTTGTTCAGAGAGGAGTTGAGCAGGGTGCGGAGTCAAGAAGGCTCCTGCGCATTGCTTGCTGTTGAATCTTCTCCAGGTCGCCGCCCAGCTTCATTCACCACTCTGTTTCTGCTGCCAATTCCTGTTCCCCAGCCATCCCTCCCCCACCAATTCCCTGCCCGCTTCACCCACCTCCGCCCGTCCTCCCCTCAACAGCAGGAGGCGGCAGCAGCAGATGCCGACGCGGACAGCGCAGCCGGTGACGCTGCAGCAGGGGGGGCGGGTGCAGGCGGGGCTGGCAAGGCAGGCGGCGGCGGGGGGAGGAGGCTGGCGCGGGCGCGGGCGAGGGGCGGGGGGCGGTCGGGAGCGGCGCTGGTGAGGAAGCACGTGGTGAACTACTGGGCCAATGTGGTGGTCACGCTCAAGCAGGTGCGGCAGCCGGCAGGGTTGTGCCTTGAGCCTTGCATGCGCGTGTGAATGCCTCAAGCCTTGGACCCCGGTATGCTTCCCCGTGCCGGTGAGGAAGCACGAGGTGAGCTGTTGGACCAATGTGGTGGTTACACTAGTGCAGGTGAGACAGCAGTCAGCAGCCACGTTCCAGCGACCTGTATTCACCCCCCTTCTCCATCCCCTTTTTTTCCACCCATCCACCAGCTGACGGCCATGCTGCTGGCAACCACGTGCCGGCAGTGCTGGTTGCTGCATCGATGCATTCATGCCACCCCACACGGTTCGCCCCTTACTTGCACGAGCAAACTTACACTAACACCATGCACCATGTGCCATACAGGTGACGGGCGTGCTGCTGGCCAACCACATGCCAGAGGTGTTGGTGGACGCCGTCCTGATGGTTTCACTTCCCCTCGCCTCCACCCTTCCATTCACCATCCTCTTGCTCCGCTGCGCCACACCCCACCAGGTGATGTGACGGCCATGCTGCTGGCACATCACATGGCGGCGGTGGCTGTGGCCACATTGGCGTCGCCGTTCACGCCTCTGTTCCCTTCACCATCGCCTCCCCTCGCCCTGTCCATGCAGGTGACGGGTGTGCTGCTGGCGAACCACGTGCCAGCGGTGCTGGTGGATGCGCTGCTGCGGCAGCTGCTCTTCTTCGTCAACGTCAAGATCGTCAACGGGTGAGCGCACACACCACGGTCAGCACTGCCATGCGCCAGGCAAGTGTGTCTTCTGCACACAAGCCTCCCTCCCCTCTCCTGCCATGCACCCATTCCCCATGCCCGCCCTTTCCTCATAGGTTACAGTGAGAGATATCCTCATCATCCCCTCTCTCCCACTCCCCCCCCCCCCCTCTCCTTCTGTTCTGCTCCACCCTCATGGCATGACACTATGTTGGAAAAAACACACATTTGTGTTTGCGTATTGCGTTTAAACACACCAAAAATACGTATGCTGCGTTTCATTATGTTTAGATTCGCCAAAAAAGGCACAGGCTGACCGGAAAAAAAATCCCCCAAAGCCTCAGCGACAGTACGCAACTGGGCAAAAAAAAAGAGGGTTTCGCCCATCGCAAAAGCAGATTTTTGGCTCAAATTTCGAACTCAAAGCGCACCAGCTCCCCCTCTCAACTGCTAATTGTGAGAAACTGAAGACATGATTGTATTAGGAAAGGAGCTGGTATACATAGGTGAGGAGCAGGAGGGGGGTTTGGTTGGGAGGTGACCACGATTATTGGTGACCCCAATAAGTGGAGTTGGCCAACTTATTGGGGGTCCAATAATCCTAGCCAAGATTATTGGTGGGTCCAATAATCTTGGTTCGGATTATTGGGGGTTCTAATAACTGGGAGCCCAACCAATTTGGGAACCCAACCCCCAACCTGGGTGTATACACCCTAGTGGGGAGCTTATAAGTGTAGAAAAGTAGACTCGATGTGCATAGCTGTAAGATGCACAAGTTGGAGATGGTAAAGATAGGTTCCAAGAGGAGCCCTAGAAAGTGAAAAGGTAAAAAGGTGAATAAAGATGACAAAGACTGTTGTAAAATATATATCTATACAACATGCATGCCTAGATTAGGAGGTGTAGTCATTCTAATTATTGGGGGTTGTTGGTTGGGTTGACCAACCCCACATTTGGGTTGGTTAAGATTGGATTTGGTCCTAGACATTTGGTTGGCACTATTCCAACCAAATGGTCCTTGGTCCTAGGAACCAACCAATCACCAAGCACCACACTTTGTGGTTGCTTGCCTTCCAAGCAATCTCTCTCATTGGTCCACATTGTGGCCAATCGGAGAGCACCACACTTTGTGGTTGCTTGCCCTACAAGCAACCTCTCCCATTGGTCCACTTTATGGCCAATAGGAGAGCTTCCCTTCCAACTCTTTCTTGCTCCTTGTTTTGTACAAAAGAGCCTCTTGGCTCCCTACTCAATTCAATCTTTTCTCTTCCAAGCTAATTCCTTCATGGTATTCAGAGCTACAATGGCTCACGCCACCTCTAGTCGATCCTAACTAGCACGGCCGTATGCCGTCCCTCCTCGTCTTCGAAGCCTAGCCCTTCCTTAAGGCTCCTTCCCGCGCCCCCCGTGCGCCCTCTCCCGCCGCGCTATTCCGTCGCGCCCGCTCTTCCTCCCGTCCCGCGCCTTTTTGCCGCGCCCGCTCTCCCTTCCGTCGTGCGCCTCCCGTCGCGCTTGACGACGCGCTTCTAGCCGTCGCATCCTTCTACTGCGCCCGTTGGTGCGCTCCTCCGTCGCGTGGCCCGTCGTCGCACCCTCCCGTCGCGCCCTCCCGTCGCGCGCCTTCCGCGTTTGCGCGCACCCGTCCGTCGCGCTCTCCGCGCGCCCGACCGTCACGGCTCCCGCGCACGCCCGTCGACAAATTCTCCCACCGCGCCCGTCGCCTTTCGGTCGCCGCGCGCGCACGGCCGTCGGTCGATTTCTCCGCCGCGTGCGCCCGCCCGTTGTCGATTCCGCCGTCGCGTGCACCCGTTCGTCGCGCCATTTCGGCGTGCAGCCGGCCGCCGCATCTTCCTTGGAGCGCGTCGCGCAGCTCGTTTAAGTCGCCTTCGGCGACTTAAGAGCTGCGCTCAGCGCACCTATCCTTCTCCTCCCTCCCCCCTTCTCCTCCTCCTTTCCTTTTCCTCCTCCTTTCCTTTTCCTCCTCCTTTCCTTTTCCTCCTCCTTTCATTTTCCTCCTCCTTTCCTTTTCCTCCTCCTTTCCTTTTCCTCCTCCTTTCCTTTTCCTCCTCCCCCCCCCCCCCCCCCCCCCCCCCTCCTTCCCCTCCTCCTCCTCAATGGCGTCCGATTCCTCGGTGGACCTTACCTCCGTCGACGCTCTTGAGCTGCTGCCCGACAACACCGCGGTCAATTGGCATTCCTATGCCCAAACCGTCACGGTGCTTCTCTCCTCAGTGACGGTCAACGGCTACAACCTGAAAGCCGTTGTCCATCTCGAGGAGCGCGGTCTTCAGCCTGCCCAGCCGGATGCTCCCGCGTGCCCTGCACCTCCTCCTCCTGGCGATGCTCCCGTCAGCCCCGGCGATCCTCCAACCTTCGCCCCTGACGTCAACGACCCTCAGAGCTCCGAGACCGCCATCCGCACCTACCGTGCCGGCCTCACCGACCACGTCCGCCAGCAGCTGCTCTTCGAGGCTTCCCGCGCCGAGCATGACGCCGCCACTGCCGCCTACAACACGTATCAGGCGGCGCTCGCGGAGTACGTCAGGCGCGAGCGCGCATACGTCACCGACCTCGCTGCCTGGCGTGTCGCTGACCGGCGCGCGCTCACCATCCTCCTCGCCACCATTCCTCCCACCCTCAAGCGCGAGCTTGCTCCCACCTCCTCCTCCCACCTCTGGCGGCTCCTCACTGATCTCTATGATCGGCAGGACGTCGCCATCCTCTACTCCCTCATCAAGGAGTTCCAGAGCCTCACCATGGACTCTACCACCGGCGCAGCTGCCTTCACGCGTCGCGTCCTCGACCTCGCTCGGCGTCTGGCGGCTCTTGGCGTGCCGTACCCGGACCTAGTGCTCTGCTGCCACCTCCTTGAAGGCTTGACTCCTGCCTTCGACACCCATAAGATCGCCTACATGCAGCTGATCGACAAGCGCATCACCCCGGCTGAAGTCGCCCAGTGGATTATCACCACTGAGGCCGACCTCTTGCGCCATTCCTCCTCCATTGCCGCTGTTGCTCAGCAGCGCAACACCAGGGGAGGGCGTGGGGGTGGGCGTGGCGCTGGTCGTGGTGGTGGCGCGGGTCGTGGTAGCAATGGCGCAGGACGTGGTGCAGCAGCCGCCTTTCCTCCTTGCCAGTATCTCCCTCGCTATGGCCCCACGCGGGGTCAGCGCTGCGGCCAGACCACTCATGCCACTGATTCTTGCTTCAAAGCGCTCAGTGATGAGTGGTTTGCCCGCGGCAACACCGGCACCCCCCCCCGCTGGTCCTCCCTCTCTCCTCGCCCCACTCCTCAGGAAGTTCGTACCTCCCCTCTTTTTCAGCCCGTCTCCTCCCCCTTGGCCCACCAGGCCGTCTCTCAGCATCAGCAGCAGCAGCAGACTCCGCAGCAGATCCTGCCGCAGCCGTTTCAGCAGCAGCAGCAGCAGCAGCAGGGGCAGCAGCACCTCTTCTCCCAGTTGCAGCAGCAGCTCCAGCAGCTCCAGCAGCAGCTTGACCTCTAGTCACAGCTCCCCCTTGCACCTCCTCCTATGGCTCCCCCCCAGCAGCCCTACCCCGCTTGGACCGCCGGCACCGCCGCTTCCGCAGCTCACCTCTCGGGCGCGTCTCCCGCGCCCTCAGCCACAGGCAGTGTGACTCCTTTCCCCTCCTCTGGTTTTGTTGGCATGGTTAGCCAGGCTGGAACCCCCGCCCCTTCTATGTATTCGGCTGCTATTAATGAGAATGTGATTCAGTACTCCGTCCCACCTCCTCCCCCACATCCTCCCCCCTCCACCACGCTGGACTTTGTCCTTGACAGTGGAGCCACCGAGTCCGTCCTTCGTGATGCTGGTACCCTTCACCCTCTCCCAGCCCCCACCTCCCTCCTTGGTGCCGATTCCAGCTTCTCTATTCCCTGTCGCCACACCTCTACCCTCCCCTGTCCCCTCTTCCCCTCAGGTACCGTCACTGGTTTACACATCCCCTCCCTCCGTACTAACCTCCTCTCCCAGCGATCCCTGCAGCAGGCCGGTATCACCACCGTCTTCCCAGGTCGCGCTAATCACTGCCTCCTATACCATCCCACAGGTCGCCTCCTCTCCCGTATTCCCTTTTGTCCTCTCTCCCGCCTATATACCCTTCGAGTTCCTCGTCTTCCCTCTGCCCAGGCAGTCTCCCGCTCCCTCCCCCCACCTCACATCCCTCCCCCTCCTCTCCCTCCTTCTAACCCAACCATTCCCCCCCTCCCCCCTGACCCAACCTGCTCCTGTCGATCCCTCTCCCATCCCACCGTCCTCCTCCACCACAGGCTTGGTCACCCCAACTTTGCCACCCTCCGCTCGACCGTCTCCTCAGGTCTCCTTCGAGGTCTTCCCCTCACCCTCCCTCCCCTCCCTCCCTCCCTTGCCCCACCCTGCTCCGTCTGTGTCCAGAGCAAGCTCAAGCAGCTGCCGCATCGGAGTTCCCCCTCCGCTGATGCTCAGCCGCTTGATCTTGTTCACATGGACCTCTGGGTAGGCATGAGCACGGGGCGAGGCGAGGATTCCTTGACCCGAGGATCTCATCCTCGCGCCCTAGCCGGGGCGGGTCGAGGAATCCTCGCCGAGGATTTTTCATGAAAATCCCCCCTCGACCCCCGGGTTTTGGGGTCGAGGATTGAAATCCTCGCCTCGAGGATTAATTCCTTGACCCGGGGCGAGGATTCCTTGACCTGGGCGGCTGGGGGGTTAGGGGGAGGGGGGTAATGGGAACATCCTCGCCCATTTGCCTCGAGGAAAAATCGAGGCCTCGAATCCTCGCCGAGGCGGGGCGAGGAATCCTCGCGAGGATTTTTCACAGAAAACCTGCCTCGACCCCCGGAATTTCGAGGCGAGGATTTCCGAGGCGAGGAAATCCTCGCCTCATTGCTCATGTCTACCTCTGGGGCCCCAACCCCTCCCCTTCCCGCCAGGGCCATCGCTACATGCTTGTTCTAGTCGATGATCACAGCCGATATTCGTCCGTCTCCCTTCTTCGCTCGAAGGGTGATGCTTCGGCTGCGATCATCGCCTGGCTCAAGCAGGCGAGCACCCACTTTGGCCGCCCTGTGCGCCGCCTTCACTCTGATGGCGGTGGTGAATTCCTTAATCGTCAGGTAGCCTCCTACTGTGAGCTTCATGGCATTCGCCAGACTCACACCCTCCCCCACTCCCCCCAGCAGAATGGTGTGGCCGAGAGCCGTGTTCGGGAGATCACCAAGATTGCTCGGTGCCTCCTCGTCCATGCCTCTTGCCCCCCTTCTCTGTGGGGCTATGCCCTCCTTCACGCCACCCTCCTTACTAACCTGTACCCCCACCCTATCCTTCCCTCCACCACTCCCACCGAGCTCTGGACGTCGGCCAAGCCTGACGTCTCCTCCCTCCGTGTGTGGGGCTCCAGGGCGTATGTCCTCATTCACCCTGCGGACCGCCCCCGCACCATGGGAAAGCTCGCCTCCCGTACTCTCCCCTGCATCTTCCTTGGTCATAATCCCTCTTCCCCGGACTACCTCTTCCTTCACCCCCCCTCAGGTCGTTTCCTCCGCAGTCGGGATGTAGTCTTTGATGAGTCCACACCCTACTATTCCACTCCTCCCCCCACTGACCCTCTCGCCCCTGCTCCCAGGCCCCTCAACTGGTCCGACACTATCCCACCCCCTCTTCTCCCTCCCCCTCCCATCCTCCCTCCCGCTCCACCTCCTCCATTCCCCGCCGCCTCGGTCCCTAGTGCTCCCCCCTCCTCTGGTGACATATTTGACCCTGACCCTTTTTTTCCCCCCGCCTCCCCGTCCCACTCCTCCCCCTCCGCTCCCTCCCATCCTCCCCCCTCCCCCCCACGTCCCCCTCCCCCCTTGCGTCCCACCCGCTCCATCCTTACCCGGTATCCCCACACCAGGTCGCGTGACGCAGTCCTAGGTGCCCCGCCTCCTGTTATCCTCTCTTCCTCTCCCTTGCCTCCTCTCTCCCCTCTCATGGACCTCCTTTTTCAGACAGTCTTACAACAAAACACTAGCCCAACCCTGCCGTCGAGCTCCAGTACAGCAGCCCCACCAGCAGCAGCAACAGCTGCAGCAGCAGTTCCACCCACCGCAGCAGCACCAGCAGCAGCAGCCGCCGCTCCTTCCTCGCCTTCACCCGCAGCAGCAGCAGTGGCGGCAGCAGATGCAGCAGTAGCAGCCGCCTCAGCAGCAGCAGCAGCAGATGCATCCTCAGCAGCAGCAGCAGCAGCAGCAGCGGCAGCATCAGCAGCTGCAGTCCTCCCATTCATTTTCCACTCCTCCCTCCTCGAGGACTCCCATGAGGAGATCCTCAACCTCCACCTGCATGATCCAGCCCTCCTACCCATCTCCCCTGACCTCAGCGGCACACCAGTCTTCGCCTTCTCCTCCGCCCCCACCATCTTCGTCCCCGCTACGTACGAGGAGGCCATGGCGTGCCCTGACGCTCACCTCTGGCTCGCGGCCATCCTCAAGGAGTTGGAGGCGTTTATTGCCAACTCCTCCTTTGTGGATGTGCCACGCCCTCCCTCTACCACGAACGTGGTCAAAGGGAAGTGGGTGTTTCGGGTGAAGCAGCTTCCTGGCGAGCCGCCAGTCTACCAGGCCCGCTACATCGCCAAGGGCTTCACCCAGCGCTACGCTGTCGACTTCTTCGACACCTTCTCTCCCACCGCCAAGCCCGCTACCATTCGCGCAGTCCTCGACCTCGCCGCTCGCCTCAACATGGAGATTCACTCCATGGATGTCTCCAACGCATTCCTCCAAGGGGTCTTGCGCGAGCTCATTTACATGGAGCGTCCTGCAGGCTTCCATCTCCCCTTTCCGTCCGACTCTGTTTGGCAGCTGCGTCGGCCGGTCTATGGGCTCAAGCAGGCACCAAGGGAGTGGCATGCCAAGCTTGCTGCCACCCTCGCCGAGCTTGGCTTCAGCACCTCCCGTGCCGACCCCAGCCTCTTCCTCCGCACCTCCCCCTCCCCCTTCTACATCCTCGTCTATGTCGACGATATGATCCTCATCACTGCCGACTCCGCCGAGCTCGAGCGCGTCAAGCGTGAGCTTGGCAGCCGGCTCAAGTGTAAGGATCTAGGGGAGCTGCAGCACTATCTCGGCATGGAGATTACCCGCGACCGTGCTGCTCGCACCATCTCCCTCTCCCAAGGCCACTACCTGCAGCAGGTCTTGGAGCGGTTCGACATGGCTCGAGGCACCCCTCAGGTCACCCCTCTTCCTGTTGGGCACCACCTCACTCCCCTCACCTCCCCCTCCTCCTCCTCCCACCCCTACGCTGAGCTCATCGGCTCTCTCATGTATGCCATGGTCTCCACCCGCCCTGACCTGGCATACCCCATCAGCGTTTTGGCCCGCTTCGTTGGTACCGGCAAGCATGATGCCGCCCACTGGCAAGCGGCCAAGCGTGTCCTCCGCTACCTTCGGGGGACCAAGGACTACGTCCTTACCCTTGGCGGCCCCTCCCCTCCCCTCCTTACTGGCTACTCTGATTCCTCCTGGGCTGACTCTAGGCCTGACCGCCGCTCCTCTCAGGGCTATGGCTTCTCTCTTGGCAGTGGCCTCATCAGCTGGCGCTCCACCCGCTCCTCCTCCATTGCCCTCTCCTCCTGCGAAGCAGAGCTGTATGCCGCTACCATGGCTGCGCAGGAGGCCCGCTGGCTCTCCTTCCTTCTTGAGGAGCTTGGTGCCCCTCAGCGCTGTCCCACCATCTGGTGCGACAACGCCAGCACCATCCACCTCACGAAGGATGCCGTGTTCCACGGGCGCTCCAAGCACATTGAGCTTCGCCACTACTTCATTCGCGAGCTTGTGCAGGGTGGCCACCTCCAACTGGGCAAGATTGACTCTGCTGCCAATCTTGCCGACATCTTCACCAAAGCCCTCCCCCACGCCGCCCACTCATCCCTCCTTCGCCTTCTTGGACTCGCTCCCCCTGTTCCCTCGTCCACCTCCTGATTCAAGCCCTCTAGTCTTATGCATGTTGGGGGGTTGTGTTGTAAAATATATATCTATACAACATGCATGCCTAGATTAGGAGGTGTAGTCATTCTAATTATTGGGGGTTGTTGGTTGGGTTGACCAACCCCACATTTGGGTTGGTCAAGATTGGATTTGGTCCTAGACATTTGGTTGGCACTATTCCAACCAAATGGTCCTTGGTCCTAGGAACCAACCAATCACCAAGCACCACACTTTGTGGTTGCTTGCCTTCCAAGCAATCTCTCTCATTGGTCCACATTGTGGCCAATCGGAGAGCACCACACTTTGTGGTTGCTTGCCCTACAAGCAACCTCTCCCATTGGTCCACTTTATGGCCAATAGGAGAGCTTCCCTTCCAACTCTTTCTTGCTCCTTGTTTTGTACAAAAGAGCCTCTTGGCTCCCTACTCAATTCAATCTTTTCTCTTCCAAGCTAATTCCTTCAAAGACATTGGGCTAAGTAGGCCCAGATTGTGAAGAAGAGAGAGATGGAGAAGTGCTGGGCGACTTGGGCTGGTCCAGGTGAGGAGAATGGCACCCAAGAGACTTGGGGTGCCCAATTGGGTGCTCAAGTCGCCCACAGTCAAGGTGGGGACGTGAGGAACCCTCAAAGTGGGCCTGGAAGCGCCCCCACTAGTGGAACCGCAATTCCACAAGTTGGATTCGTGGTTCCACAAGCTGGAGCCGCTTTTTCATGGTTGAGAAACGTGGGTACTAAGTTGACTACATCCCAGATAAAAGCCTAAAACAGATACTCAACAACAATAAGTACCTAAGACAGTGAAACGATGCAGGCTAATAGAATGAAGGGAGAATATTCTAACACTAACCACCACTCTCCATCCCGTGGTTTGCTTTTTCCTCCCAACCCATCGTCGAAACGAGTTTGCCACAACCAGAGTCAGCTCTCCTGGCTATTATACGCCCATTCCAGCATTTTAAACTCACTCTCAACTCCCTTCTAAACTCACCTAGTTTTCCCTCCACCATGACATCCACTCCTAGAACAACGTCCCCTACCCCGACTGCTCGGGAAAGTTTTGAAGCTGCCCGAGCCTCCGTATTCTGTGCGTACCAGACTCCCCCTTCTGTAGCGTTTTGCCTGTATACGCTTGCGTACAAAACGTGAAGCGCGTTTTTTCCAACATAGGCATGGCACGGTCCCACATGCGTCCCTCACATGCAGTGCTGTCCCTCACATGCAGTGGTGGTGCCCATGCAACTACAGCAACGGCGCGCTCCTGGGGGAGTCAGCAGGCCTTGTCTTCGTTCTCCTTGCCCCCACGCCTGCAGGCTGATGGTGCGGTCGCAGTGGTGCCCATGCACCTATAGCAACGGCGAACTCATGGAGGAGGGGCTGGGGCGGCTGGACCAGTGGGTGCACGACGTGGACGTGCAGCTGCGGGACGCCATGGGCGGCACCAAGGAGCCGCTCAAGAAGGAGCTCAGGCACATCCGACAGGCCATCTACTTCCTGGTGAGGACAAGTATTTGCTGACAGGCAATGTGGGCGTGGTACGGCCTTGAGCGGTGGATCTAAGCCTGGTGTATGGTGAGGTCGTGTGGCACTCATAACGCCTGGGTCAGTGGATCAGTGGGGGCATGACGTGGAGGTGGAGGCCATTGACGCCATGGGGGGGAGTGAATCACAGTGGAAGAGGGAGGTGGGGCACATCCGACAGGTTGCCCACTTGTTGGTGAGGGCTTATGCTTTCTGGAAGCTTG
This sequence comes from Closterium sp. NIES-67, assembly GCA_027943415.1. NCBI lineage: Eukaryota > Viridiplantae > Streptophyta > Zygnematophyceae > Desmidiales > Closteriaceae > Closterium > Closterium sp. NIES-67. The sequence continues at coordinate 38,766 of BQMB01001558.1, forward strand.
GAGACGTGGATCGATGTGTGCTGCACGGAGTGAGGACAGCCGCCTCAGGTGCTCGTTCTGGTGATCACATTCATGTTCACATTCACATTCACATTCACATTCACGCACACAACCCCCCAACCGCCCACCCCAAGCCGGTGTGAACATGCCTTCTCGGTGTGTGTTGTCGCTCAACCCCCCTTGCCCCACACTGTGGACTGCAAGCTGCAGCGGTCCCTAGAAGAAACTGAGCTGTGCCCAGGCCCTGACCCTGAACCGGGTGGAGCACATGTGCATCTGGCACGAGCATGGCACATATGGCATTGCAGCCACGCATACCCACCTCCCCGCCCCCCCACCTTCCCCCAAACCCCCTCCCTTCCCGCAGACGCTGGACCACAAGCCGCGGCGGTCGCTGGAGGAGATAGAGGAGCTGTGCCCGGACCTGACGCTGAACCAGCTGGTGCACATGTGCATCTGGTACGAGGACGACGCCTACGGCACCAAGGGCGTTGACTCCAGTGTCATCGAACGCATGTGGGCGCTCATGGTGGACGACTGCCCCATGCTGCTCAGGGACGATGAGAGGTGAGGGGTGGGCATGGGTGTGAATGGGTGGGCATCGGTGGGCATGACTGGGCGTGAATGGGCGTGGGTGGGCGTGGGTGGGCATGCTTGCATGCATAATCTCATGGTGGACGACTGCCCCATGCTTCTGAGAGATGTTGAGAGGTAAGGAAACAAAAGCGCACATGTGCAAGCACGCTCACAGCGCGGTCCTAAGAGCATGCTCGCGCTCATGGAACTGCCCACCCACGCCCACGCACTCATGCGGGGCCTCCCATTCACGGTGGATGGCTTCGTTCCCACCCTCACCCAACCCCACAACCCCTCCTCATTTGTTCCCCTGGCCCCCCAACCTTTTCCCCTCCCCCCCCAGCATCCCGTTCACGGTGGACGACATCGCCCTGTGCCTGCCCGCCGTGGACCTGGACGACCTGCAGCCGCCCCCCGAGCTCCAGCAGGACCCCGCCTTCCACTTCCTCCTGCCCCACGCCGCGCTCCCACCCGCTGCCCCTTTGCCTTTCCCCTCCACGCCCTCCCTGCCGGCACGTGACCCATCTGAGTCGCCCATTGCGGCGCACTCCCACCTGCCGGCGCGCTCTGCCTCGGCTGCCGGGGCCCTCAGCAGCCCCACCACGCCCCGCGCTGCCACCCCCACCGCCACCGCCGCTGCCCCGGTGCCATCGTTTGGCGCCAGCGCCTGGGACCTGCTGAGGGGTGGTGCGTGGAGACGAGCTGCGGAGCCTCAATGAGAGAAGGGGGGTGGGGGGGTGGGGGGAGGAAAGAAGGTAGGGAAGACAATACGAGATTGAAGCATGTGGAAGTTCTTGGAGTGGAGAGGAGATGGTGGTTTTCGCTTTTGTGATGGAGAAGTGGGAATTAATTGCAGGCTCATACCGTCATCTCCCAGCATGATCAACCTAGGTCTTGCTCAAATCTGAACAAAAATCATCCGGGTGGACATACCATATTCGCCTCGATTGAAGAACCTGGATTTTGTCCAACACCGGAACACGTTGACGTTGGCAAAAACAACATTGATTAATGTGATGTCCTAAAATTACCTCATCCCCATGTCGAGTTACGGGCCACCAGGAACTTCGCGATCATTACGGCCGTGGCAGTGGGCTGCGAGCCTGCCGCTTGCCCCCACGGCCGCCGCTCGCTGTCGCTGCCAGCCTGCCGCTCGCTGCTACCACCAGCTCCTGCTTCCTGCCTGCGGCTGGCTTCCTGCCGGCCACCTGCCGGCCGCCTGCCTCCTTGTGGCAGCCACTAGCCAGCCGCCAGCCAGTCGCCAGCCAACCGCCTACTGCCACCCAGCCGCCAGCCCGCCGCCAGCCAGCCGCCCGCCCGCAGCCAGGCAGCCGCCAGCCAGCCACGAGCCAGCCGCCAGCTGCCGCCAGCCGCCAGCTGCGCGCAGGCAGCCGCCAGCTGCCGCTAGCCGCCATCTGCCAGCTGCCACTAGCCGCCATCTGCCAGCTGCCAGCCGCCAGCTGCCGGCCACCAGCTGCCGCCGCCAGCCACTAGCTGCCAGCCGTCAGCCACTAGCTGCCAGCACCCAGTCGCAGCTGCCCGCTACCAGCTACCAGCTGCGCCTCTGCACCCGCCAGCGCAGCAGTCACCGCTGCACCCGTCAAAGCTGCCACTGGACCCGTTGCCGACCCTGCCGCTGGTACTACTGTCGGGTCTGCCGCTGCCGGCCGACCCTGCCGGCCCCTGCTCCTGTTCGAGTACGTCCTCTTGCAGACATGACGACCCCTTCGACATCTGTGTTTGTACTTCGGCTGGACGCCGAGGGACGCACTGTGGGCTTCTCAGCGTGGCTCCTTGCTCTCCGCCGACAGCTGCTGAGTCAGCGTGTGGACAGTGAGGCGCTGGCGGCACACACGACTGGTGAGCTGTCTGCCCACCTTGGCCCCGAGCCTACGTCAGTGCGGCGTGAGGCGTTTGCAGCTGCCCGGACCACCCGCTCCATCTGAGACTCTTGTGACGCCGCTGCGCTGGCGGCCATCATCCGGTGCCTGCCGGTTGACAAGCACGCCCCACTTCGAGACGCAAGTGACGGCGAAGGACCTCTGGGACGTGATCACTGCCCGCTACTCGATCCCGTCTTCCACCACTCTTGGCCGCCTTCTCCTCTCGTTCCTCTTCCCCGACCTGGCCTCCTTCTCCACAGTTGCGGACCTCGCCTCACACATGCGCTCTCTCGAGACTGGCTTCCATGCGGCGTGCACTGAGGCCCAGCTCGTCGAGCACGCCCCGCCCACCTCCATCACGCTTTACCTCCTCACCACCCGCCTCCTTGACCGCCTCGCCCCTGCGTGTGACGCCTTCCTCGCTCTGCACCCCACTGAGCTCATTGTCGACCTGTTCTCCTCCCTGACAGAGACTCGCCTCCATGCCATCCCCCAGACCACTGGCGCGGTGGCAGCCCCTATCTTTCAGGGTTGCCCTCCGCCTCAGCTCCATATCCTTGGCGCCTCTGCCTCTGTCGCTGAGACTGCTACAGCGGCCACTGCCCCCAGCCGCCCTACTTGGCGCGCGCAGCGCCGTAATGATCATGGGACCTCTGCAGCGGTGGGAGGTGGGGGCACTGGTGAGGCCCGGAGAGCTGGCACAGGTGCGGGTGCTGAGGAGGAGGTGGAGCAGCAGCCACCGCAGTAGGTTCCTTGGAATTCTGGGCGTGGTGTGGACCCTGGTGGTTGGGCCCCGGGGCAGTTGCTGCCCTGAGGCTCGCTTGGCTCCTCCCTGGGCCAGGGTGGCGTGGGGCCTGGGGGTCCCGTGTGCTGTGTGTACCACATGCAGACCGGCCCCCTGCGCAGCCAGGTCTGCGGGCGCACGGGTCATAATGCCGCTCATTGCTTTAGCCGCTGGGACGATTTGTACCGTGGTCACTTTGGGCCTTTGACGCCCCCTTTGGAGTGGCATGTCCTTATCTGTTGTAGCGTCCCCACGTTTGAGTCAGAGATGGCTCAGATAGGTTCTGCCATGTTTTCTTTGTATTATGAGGATTATAGTGTGTCTGACTCAGAGTATCCTACAGTGTGTAGTCTAGGATCCTTTGGTATGTGTAGTCTAGGATCCTCTGCTGTGTGTGAACTAGGCTCCTCACCAGGCCCTGCTGCGGCGGCCCTCTCTTTCATACTGGACTCTGGCGCATCTTACTGCTTCTTTCAAGACCACACTGCACTCACTCGGCTCCCAGCACCGGTTCCAATCTCCCCCGCGGACTTGCCTGCCGCAGTCGTCACCCGTAGCACTACCGCCCTCCACTGTCCGGCTATCCCGTCTGGCTCCCTTACGGGCTTGCCTATCCTGACATTCTCCAGGAACCTGGTTGATGTTGGTCATATCCATGAACTCGTTATCACCACCACGTTCCCTGATCACAAAAGGTATGCAGCTTGTATGGACGCAGCCACGAGTGCCCGTCTCACCACCTGTGACCGCGACCTGCGCCCTGTCTCTTCACATTACATACGGAATCCCCCCCTCGGTAATTGCATCCTGCTCTTGTAGCTCCCTCACCCACCCGGCACTCTTGTGGCACCACCGCTTTGGTCACGCTGCTCTCTCGCGTCTGCGCCACATGGTACAGCACGGATTAGTCACTGGTCTACCTGCGTCGCTTCCCGCCCTCCCCGCCTCAGTAGCACCTGTATGCACCTCCTGCGTCGAGGGCCGGCAGCACGCCGCCCCTCAATCCTCATTTCTTCCGACCACTGCTCCCCTGTAGACACTGCACCAGGACATCTGGGGCCCCACCCTGGTCTAAGGACCTTATAGGGAGCAGTACTTCCTGATTGTTGTGGACAACTTCTCGCGGTTCAGCACGGTGTTCCCATTGGAGTGGAAGGCCGACGTGCCTGACGCCCTCCTCCCGTGGCTCCGCACTGTCCCCACCCAGTGCTCCATGCCCGTGCTCCGTCTTTTCTCCGACCGTGGTGGCAAGTTCACCTCTGGTCGACTTGGCTCGTTCTGCCGTGTGAAGGGCATCTCCCAGTCGTTCAACCTCCTAGATTCGCCACAATAAAATAGGGTAGCTGAGCGTTGCATCGGCCAGGTCATGGAGATGGCCCGCACCTCCATGGTCCATGTTGGTGCCCCTCATTCTCTGTGGCCACCTTAACCTGTGGCCTTGCTCCTTGCGGCCGCAGGTTTCGCCGACCCATCTCTGGACCAGGTCCTTTGGTGACGTGTCCACGTTTCACATCTGGGGCTGCCTAGCTCACGTCCGCGACACCCGCATAGACAAGCTCTTGACCCGCACCCTCCCCTGTGTCTTCCTCGGGTTCCCGCTCAACGCTCTTGATTGGCTATTCTACCACCCAATGCAGCACCGCTTCTTTCACTCCTATACCATTATGTTTGATGAGTCTGTCTTGTTCTACACTCGCTTCCCTTACTGTGGCACTTGTGTTCAGCCTCCCCCTCTTTTCCTCACTCCTGCTCTGCTTGCCGCTCCCTTCCCACCCCGCCCAGCCCCTTCTGGTGTCTACCATGCCACTCCCTTCCCCTCGGTTGGACCTATGACGAAGTCTGCTGACTCGGGGAGCCCCGTGGCTGGGGGTACACCTGCCACAGCTGTGGCGCCTCTCCCCCCAGCCCCGGTGTCCTAGGCACCTCAGCAGCCTCCCCCGATGTCGCCATCGCAGCAGCAGTAGGAGCAGCAGTCGCATCAGTAGCAGCAACAACAGCAGCAGTGACGTTGGACCGTTGTCTCTGGGAATGCTGACTCTTGGGGTGGGGGTTCTGGGGGTGTGGGTTTTGGGGGTGCTAGTCCTCAGGGTGCTGGCTCGGAGAGTACTTGCGGTAGCAGTGGTGGAGCTGGGGGTTCTGGCATGAATCGGGTGCAGCAGCAGCAACAGCAGCAGCAGCCACAGTCTGCCCTTTGTTTCCTTGGCCTTTCCTTTCGTGCCCCTGACCGCCTGCACATCCCTCCTACAGCGCCTCCCCTCCCACCTGCCCCTGTCTACGGCCCGCTCTTCGCTCCCCCAGGCTTGTCTCCGGCTCCTTTCTCCCATCGTTCTCCTCTGTCCTGTATCCCATCCCCTGTTGACCACCCATGGGTGCATCGTCCCCTTGGTGGTCGTCCTGTCTCTCCCCGTGCTGGTGTCCACCCCATGGTCCTTCGTTCTCATGCTCCTCCAGTCTTAGTCCTACCGCTCCCTCCCCAGTCATCCCTACCCCTGTCCTCTGCTCCATTCTCTGACTTTGTGTGCACTGCTCGTCTAGTCGTGTTCTGACCCTACCGCTCCTCCTGCTGGTGTCTCTGCCGTCGTCGCTGCTATCGCTGACTTTGCTGGAAGCCACCGTCTTAACTATGCCTCCGCTCTGGTCTATGACCCTGTATGTCCTCCTTCCGTCGGAGGTGGACCTGCCCTTGGTAGTGACATTCTAGAGGATAGGCAGTACGAGCCAGCTTTTCTTGTGGCTGCTGTGCCTCATCTATGCGCCATGCTTGTGTCCCCTGAGGGTGACCCGGACGCCCTGGACATCCCTCCCCGGCGCTCGAACGCTGAGGCGGTCTCGAGGCCCTAGGCAGCCTAGTGGATACAGACCATGGAGGCTGAGATGGCATCTTATAGATCCACTGGCACTTACGTCGACGCAGTTCCTCCACCTGGCGCGAACATAGTCAATTGCATGTGGATCTATAAGGAACTGCGTCGACGTAAGTGCCAGTGGATCTATAAGATGCCACTTGGAGAGCCGCCACAGTTCAAGGTATAGTATGTGGCCAGATGCTTCAGCGAGCGAGAGGGTGAGGATTTCTTTCAGAACTTCTTCCCCAACCTGAAGATAACTACTCTTAGTGTGCTTCTCCACGTAGCTACAAGCTCCACTCTCTGGACTTCTCGACCGCCTTCTTGCAGGGCAGCCTACACAAGCAGATCCACTTGCGGCGCCCACCAGGCTTCACCGGGCTCTTCACTTTTGGGACCCAGTGGAGCCAGCACCGCCCTGTCTATGGTCTGTGCCAGGACCCTGTAAGTGGCACGACACAGTTTGCACTACATTCGCGGCTCTCCAGTTCTTTCCGTACTCTGCTAGTCCCTTGCCCTTCGTTCGTGCTGGTCCATTCTACATACTTGTGTACGTAGATGATCTTATCTTTGCTACACCAGACTGAGTTGCGCTGGCCTCTGTGAAGGCCGAGCTGCTCAGTCGACATGCCTGTACTGACCTAGGAGAGCTACGTTGCTATTTGGGCTTGGAGTTCTCTCGTGACCATGCAACACTCACGATCACACTCTCCCAGCCTCACATGATCCAGCAGATCCTCCAGAGGTTCGGCCTTTAGTTCTTGTCCGCACAGCCCACTCCCCTACCTGTGGACCACAAGCTCTGAGCTCAGGTTTCCAATGAGTAGGTCGAGCCCAGTGGTCCATACGCAGAGCTCGTGGGGTGCCTCATGTACCTGATGACTTGCACGTGTCCAGATCTAGCATACCCTCTTAGTATCCTTGCTCGCTTTGTTGCGACTAGGATAAACCGACCAGAGCACTGGTCAGCTGCCAAGAGGGTGTTGCAGTATCTGGTGAGTACATCAGGACTGGGGCTTTTTCTGGGAGGACGGGAGCCAATGGTTCTCACTGGACACACAGACGGGTCATGGGCTGACGATTTGGAGACACTCAGGTCCCAACAAGGCTACTACTTTAGCCTTGGTGCGGGTGCACTCTCGTGGCGGTCCACTAGGTCATCGTCTGTAGCTCAATCCAGTTGTAAGGCAGATATCTATGTTGACGCTACTGCTTACTGACTTAGGTGAGCGACCTTGGTCTGCCCCGGTCCTATTTGCTGAAAACAGGGCCATGATCCTCCTGTGTCAGGAGGCCCGACTTGAGGGCAAGGCCACGCATATCTAGCTGCGGTACTTCCCACTACGTGAGTTGCCGCAGTGCGGCCAAGCACATGTAGTACTGTTGGCCTCAGAAGCCAATGCTGCTGATATCTCCACCAAGGCCCTTGAACCGCGTAACCTTCAGCAGTTTTGTACTCAGCTTGGTCTAGTCCCAGTTGGCTCTCCCTCGCTTATATCCTGATCTGTGCTATACCGGTTTTGTATTTCCTACTCTATAACAGTTGTCTTGTTACACTTGCTGACTGGCCTTCTGGCCCTTGTCTCCGTGGTCAGACTAGTAGTGCTGCCCTGACATGTTCGCTGTACAGTGACGGAAGAAACGTTCCATATCTTGACCCTTTGAGAGGTTAAGATGCGTGTGTATTTTCCATACATACTCTTTTATACAGCTGGCTTTAATTTGCTTGTCGACTGCCTCCTAAGCAAGAAGAGCACGTGTCATGCAGCCTGAAAGGGCATGTTTATTATGCAACACCAATAACAATATCACCAAGTAGTATTCAGACACTTTTGGCCAGATTTAAAGTAAGCTATTAGTACCTTGGCCTTCACCCTCCTTGGCATACTATTAATGAGCCCCCTGCACACATCTGCCCCAATCCCATCCCATGTCTCTTGCACCCGCTCCCAAGTCTGGAGCATCCCTGTGGGAGAATGCTCATACTTGGCAAGCTCTCGTTTGAGGTGTGCCCACAAGTGCTCTATGGGGTTGAGATCAGGGGAGGAGGAAGGCCACTTTAGGACTGAATACTGCTGCTCAGACAGCCAAGCATGCACAAGGCGGCTCTTGTGCTTGGGGTCGTTGTCATGCTGGAAGATGACATCCGAGGGGGTTAGATTATAGAAATCGATGGTTTGTGCAAGCTCATCATGCAATATGCTTCTGTATAGCTTCCCATCCATGCGGCCGTCAATCTTACACATTTATCCTGGGCCATCATATGTCATGCACCCCCATACCATTAATGACCTGCCCCCATGCTTAACGGTTTGCTGCACTTGGTGACCTTGCAGGGCCGCCCCGTCGCGTATACACGCGTACTTGCGGCCATCACTAGAAAAGTGATTGATCTTGGTCTCGTCGGACCAGATTAACCGCTTCCAGTCTTCCAAAGACCAGTCAAGGTGCGCCTTGGCGAAATCGAGGCGGTCTCTGATGTTACAAGCAGAAAGACGCGGCTTCTTCGGTTTCTGCACAGCTACTAAACCAGGCTGCTTCAGGGCGTTGCGCACGGTTCTAGGGCAGATCTTGATGCCGCGCTTTGATTCTAGTAGTTTTGCGGCTTCTATGCTAGTCTTTGCATGGCCGGAAGTGACAGCTCGAACCAGTGAGCACCTATCACGTACCGAGAGCATGCACGGTCTGCCGTTCCTAGGAACAATCGACCTGACCGCTAGGCTGCTCATGCGCTGGGCGGCTTCGTGAGCGTATTTCTGGATCGTGCTCTTCCCTATCCCTAATGCCCTTGCGATTTGTCGGAAACTCCGACCCTGTCGAAGCAGGGTCACGATCCTATCTTTCTGGCTTGAAAGAAGCAGTCGCATCATCGCTAGGAGCTTGGCATAGTTGCCGCTGTACTATCGAGAGAACAAAAAAAAACTTAGGTTGCGAGATCGCGAAATGCAGACAGGAAATAGACCTGGACTCGAAGTTGGCCTAAAGTGTCCGCATCGAGTGACAGCAATATATTACTGTACTCTTTACAAGAGATTCAATTTAAATTACAACACTCAACTGCATTAACCAGCTAAGGTTAAGAGTCACACTATGAGGGTACGACCCCGTTACACCACTGGTTCCTTTCCCTATTTCCTTTCTATTCCATTCCTCTTTTTATCTCATCTCATTTGGTTTCCCATTCTCTATTTTCCATTATCCTTTGGTTTATCCTGTTATTATCATTATATCACCGACCAGGCTCGGGATGTACTGGTACGCTATATCTAGCGTAATCCTGCAGTAATCCCTTAAAGCCAATAGCCTCGCGTGGCTATACGCAGGGTGATTCTATTTTCTAGAAGGGTCTATTCTCTTAGGATAGGATAAACCTGGTTACCTGATGTACTTTGGAATTATAAAAGCGCCTTGTATCAATCGATAAAGGAACCTTTCCTCGACACATTCGATCCTGTAACACTTGGTAATCAAAGCTTTTCTCACTCGGCCGCGCTCAGCTAAGTAGCAGCAGCGGGACTCCTGCCTCGAAAAACCGCCAGGGGCGACGAATTCGACGCCGATTCTGGTAAGCACCAGCTTCGCGTTTTTTCGAATTACCCCCTCCGCGCGTGTTTTGAACAGGATGGCGAACTTCAACAACGCCGAAGTTACCCAGCAGCTCTTCGCAAGCATCGCCGCCCTACAGGAGGAGATGCGAGTCGACCGCGAAGCTTGGCGACAAGCGTTCGAGCGAGTAACTCGACTCGCCGGCGCGCAACACGAAACGACAACGGCGACGACGCAGCAGTCGCAGCAATTTCTCGAGGCTCCAAAACCGCGCCCATCTGAGCTGTTCGATCCGAGCGATCGAAATTCCGACGTCTGCAGATGGATCGCCGGCATGGAGATCTACTTCGCAGCCGTCGGATGGAGCTCGCTAGTCTGGGGCGGACAACGCGTACGACTCGCGGCGACACTGATGCAAGGGCCGGCACTCGAGTGGATCGGCGGTAACAGCACCTTCATCCATGGCGAAGCCACGTGGCAGCAGTTCCGCACCGATCTGCTGAAACGCTTCGAGCCGATAAATTCGGGTTTCCTTGCCCGGGAAAAAAATCATCGCTATCGACAGTTCGGGAGTGTAGCGCAGTACACGCAGCAGATGGAGGAATTTTATAACCGCATTCCCGACCTGACCGAAGGGGAAAAAGTACAATCGTACCTCGCCGGGCTGAAGACCGAAGTCAAACGACAAGTGGCAACGACAAACTACGCGAGCTACAGTGATGTCGTATCGGCCGCGGAACGCTTCGACATGGTCAACGCCGGGACACGACGGACGCACGTCGGCAGTACGCGACAGGGCGATTGCTCGGCTCACCCCACGTTCGCCGACCCGATGGAAGTCGACAGGTTTGAAGGGCGGCCACATCCGAAAAACACCAACTTCACGTGTGATTTTTGCGGGGTTCCAGGTCATCGAATCTTCCATTGCAACAAAATGAAAGCCACACGCGCTGAGTATCGGGCACGCAACAGTGGCGGAAATCCTTTGGCCAATCAGAAGCCAAAAAAACGGGACTCGCCAGTTATTGCGGATCTAGCTGGCGAAAAAGAAAAGATCCGAAAGCGGCCGCGGACTTCCGGAAAAATCAATTTCGACGCAGCTGATTCGACGCGAACATGAGAAAATGATGGGGAAAAATCTCCACCCCACGACTAGTCTTCGCCAGAGGAAATCGCCGAGGAAAAATCTAACTTCGCAAAAAAGGACTCTGCCAAGACGGGGAAACTCCTTGAAGACCCAAGAAATTATAAGGATTCGTTAAAGTTATCTTATAAAGATGCTTTAATGAAAACTTGTAATTCTCTAGGGGCTAGAGCCTTGGAGAAAATTCGGGAGCGACTCCAGAAGAAGCAGAAAATTGTGGAGATCGTATCGGTACCGGAGAACTTGGGGACCAAATTAAGGAGTGTGGAAAGAAGCCGACCTTTCCACGGAGTCAACGTCCTCTCCCGACACCAGCCCACAGCGACTACCCGCTCCTCAGGGAAGACGTCGGTGCAGCTGAAGCAGCTCAAGAGGAAACTGTGGGTCTACAAGAAGCTGCAAAAACCCCGAACTCCTCCTTCGGATACATCCAACTCGGCAACTTCGTCAAGGACACGAACAGTCATCACGGAAACTCCGGGCCCTGGAGAAGAGCCTTTCTCCAAGCAGCCTCGGCCAGCTACCAGCTCATGAGTAGGAAGCAACGAATATTGGGATGTACCCTATGACCCAATCAATGAAACTATCTTTGGGTACTTCGAGCAACGCCTGCGCTTCGTGCTTGATGTCATCTGCAAAGGACGACGCCTTCAAGCACTCGTATGCGACAAGGCAACCATTGACCGACTTCGAGAAGAGTACAAGCCATCAGCGTTTTCTGCAACGATGGTGGATGGCAGCAAGTTACTAGTGTACGGCGAAGCAGTGCTACACCTACAAATCGGTCCACTGTGCTGGAAACCTGCTCTCCCCATCACCAACATAAAAGGGCTTGACCTGATCTTCGGGCGAGACTTCCTCAAGAAATTCAACCCCGAGATCAATTGGGTAAACCGCACCGCAAGCATCTACAACAAAGGAAGGAGAGTCCAGCTACCCAACTGGGACGATACAGGAGATATGCCAGTGGAGACACTCGCCAGATTCGAGAAGGACGTCAAGCAAACCAATACCGGGTTCCTGGCGATAGCAACAGAAGTGGAGAATGACGGAGAGAAAGCCTCGGAACCTCCAGACAAAATCAAGGACTTACTGAAGGAGTTCCAAGACATTCTTCCCAACGACCTCCCGGACGAGCTACCGCCATACCGAACGCACCAACATGAGATCGTGGAGGAACCAGGTTCGAAACCGACCTTCCGAGCACCATATCGGCTAAGCCCCACAGAACTAGCCGACATAAAGAAGCAGATCGAGTATCTCCTTGCCAAAGGACTCATCCGACCATCCACTTCGCCATACGGTGCCCCAGTACTCTTCACACCGAAACCGGACGGAAGCCTGCGCATGTGCATCGATTACCGAGCTCTCAACAAGCAGACCATAAAAAACGAATACCCGATTCCACGAATCAATGGCCTGCTTGACCAACTTCGGGGAGCCACGGTATTTTCAAAACTAGATCTGCGGTCCGGTTACTGGCAGATACGAATGGCGGACAACTCCATCCACAAAACAGCTTTTCGAACTCGGTACGGATCGTACGAGTATCTGGTAATGCCGTTCGGACTCACCAACGCACCTGCAATATTCCAAGCAGAGATGAATCATATCCTACGCCCACTCTTGGACAAATGCGTGGTGGTGTACCTGGACGACATTCTCGTCTACTCGCACGATATGCAACAATACGTCGAGCACCTACGCCGCGTCTTCGAAATTCTTCGACGAGAACGCTTCTACGTCAAACTATCCAAGAGCGACTTTGCCCTTGAGAAAGTCCAATTCCTCGGACATATCGTAAGCGCTCAAGGAGTTCACGTCGACCCCAAGAAAATCAAAGCCGTGCGTACGTGGAAGACACCCGAGAACGTGAAGGAGTTACAGCAGTTCCTAGGCTTCGCTAACTACTACAACAGGTTCGTGCCACAATACGCGAAGATCGCCGCGCCACTCACGAATCTGCTAAAGAAGAACACGCCCTATAAGTGGGAGACAAAACACCAGGAAGCCGTGGAGCAGCTGAAATAAGCACTCACGTCCGGACCCGTACTCATCTTGCCAGACCCCGAATGCGACTACGTCATCGAAGCTGACGCCAGCGACCAGGCACTGGGAGCAGTTTTGATGCAAGACCAGGGGAATGGACTGCAACCAATCGCCTACCACAGCAAAAAATTACATGGAGCAGAACTCATCTACCCAATACACGACAAGGAGGCCCTTGCCATCATCATCGCCTTCAAAACGTGGAGATGTTATCTCGAAGGACGAAGAACAACCATCAACACCGACCATTGCAGGCTAAAATATTTGAAGACACAACCAAGCCTCTCCAGGCGGCAGGTCCGGTGGATTGACTTCCTCGAGACACACTTCCACTACGACATCGTGTACAAGCCCGGCCACAAAAATAAAGCAGACGCCCTTAGCCGGCCTGCACACGTTGCCGCTACCCAAGTTGAACGGATAAATCCACTCCTCAAGGGACTCTTCACACACGGGTACACCATCGACCCCGAAATTCCCTTGGCAGAAATGCGACATCTGCTACAGTGGGACAATGACATCGTGTAACGGAAAGGATCAACGAAGATCTGGGTACCCAATTACCCTCCATTGCACCCCTTACTACTCGAAGAATACCACGACATCCTGTACGCGGGACACTTCGGTAGCAACAAGACGCTCACCGGTATCGCCAAACAATACTACATGCCCCACATGGCAGATGACGTACAGAAATTCGTCACCTCGTGCACTACATCTCAGCGGATGAAGAGCAGCAAGTAGAAAAAAACAGGTCTGCTACAGCCTCTTCCTGTCCCAGAACAGCCATGGCAAGTGGTCAGCCTAGACTTCATCACCGGGCTACCAACTACCACAAGCGGTCATGACGCGATCCTCGTCCTCATTGACAAGTTCTCCAAAACGGGACACTTCATCCCGACACACACCACAGCACGCACCGAGGAGACAGCACAACTCTTTGTTCGCTACATCATCTCACAACATGGCATTCCGACCACACTCATCTCCGACCGAGACCCTAAGTTCACCAGCAAGTTCTGGAAAGAACTGATGTCTCTACTCGGGACCAAACTCGCTATGTCATCCGACTACCATCCACAGACAGATGGACAGACCGAGGGCCTCAACCAAATTGTGGAGCAACTCCTCCGCGCAGCCTGCAAGGACGACATCTCCAAAAGGGACTTGCATCTGCCCGTCCTGGAGTTTGCCTACAACAATGCTACTCACGCCGCTACTGGACAAACGCCGTTCTTCCTCTGCTACGGACGCCATCCACTCACACCACAGAAACCGACAACATCCGCTACAGTTCAACCTGCACATGATTTCATCACAACCATGCATCAGCTTTGGGATCAGACCCACAAGCACCTCATCGACATTCAGCAGCAACAGAAGCGCCAGGCCGATTGCCACCACACAGACCACCACATCACCGTGGGAGACCGAGTACTTCTCGACACGCGCAATCTTGACATCAGCCATCTCCCATCCAAACTGCGACCTCGCTTCTGTAGGCCCTTTCTCGTTGAAGCACAGGTCACCCCTGTTACCTTCCGCTTATGCCTACCAGCTACCTGGAAGATTCACAATGCTTTCCATGTCCAACTTCTGAAGCCCTATCGTGATCCCAACACGATCTTTGTCAGACGTCAACCGCCGCCGCCGCCGCCACCCGTCCTCATCCAGAATGAACCCGAGTACGAGGTCGAGTCCGTGCTTGCACACCGCCATCGTCGGAATGGCACCGTGGAGCTTCTCATTCGTTGGAAGGGTTATGATCCTTCTGAGGACAGCTGGGTACCTGAGTCCGACATGGGTAACGCCCGTCGTCCTCTGTATGACTACCTTGTCAAGCAGGGTGTTACTTCTACCACCCAACTTTGAGGGGGGGGGAAGTGTGAGAGTACGACCCCATTACACCACTGGTTCCTTTCCCTATTTCCTTTCTATTCCATTCCTCTTTTTATCTCATCTCATTTGGTTTCCTATTCTCCATTTTCCATTATCCTTTGGTTTATCCTGTTATTATCATTCTATCACCGACCAGGCTCGGGTTGTACTGGTACGCTATATCTAGCGTAATCCTGCCATAATCCCTTAAAGCCAATAGCCTCGCGTGGCTATACGCAGGGTGATTCTATTTTCTAAAAGGGTCTATTCCCTTAGGATAGGATAAACCTGGTTACCTGATGTACTTTGGAAGTATAAAAGCGCCTTGTATCAATCGATTGTGGAACCTTTCCTCGACACATTCGATCCTGTGACACACACTATGCAATCTGTTGTTGTCGATTTATGACAACATATCATGCCTAAATCACAATGTCTATCTAATGCAATGGATTTTTAAGCCCATTTATTTCCATCACTGTATAATCCAGAGGCCAGACTACTAGTGCTGCCCTGGATTGCTGTATCTTGTTAGGCTCTACCCCTACTCAGACAGGGGGTGTATTAGAGTTAAAAAAATTGTATATGCAAGGTATTTATATGAACTATAGACTAGCTAGGTGCAATTTATACAAGGTACAACACTTAGACACAAAACCCTGTTGTTGCCCTAGTAAACTTTTCTCTCGCGATACCTAGCCCTCGCCTCCGAGCCTGGGCTACACGCGCTCCATCGTCCCTAGCCTAAACAGTGTCACAATGCGCCCCCGCAAACGAGTGAGGTTTTTGTTGTGCACCTGAAGATGAATTTTAAACAAGTACCGTATTTATTCGATTGATGTACCCTAGGGTTTTATCCTGTATGGTTGTCAAATGTATCTTACCGCATATCCAGCTAA
This sequence comes from Closterium sp. NIES-67, assembly GCA_027943415.1. Taxonomy (NCBI): domain Eukaryota; kingdom Viridiplantae; phylum Streptophyta; class Zygnematophyceae; order Desmidiales; family Closteriaceae; genus Closterium; species Closterium sp. NIES-67. The sequence goes on from BQMB01001558.1 coordinate 54,371, forward strand.
TGCACGATTCAGATACGCGGATGTTTTTCGCGGTGCGTCCATTTATCATCTGGCCAATTCCTCGAGCAAAATGTGCTTGTATATATTTTTGGTGGTACCAGCCATAAGCTTGCAATTTAATGCGCACGACATGCCTTGTCATACCTTCCTCACGCAGGGTTACTGTCCTCTTCGCATAACACCATACCCCTGAGCTGAACGTATTGCAACAAAATGATCATTTTGTGCGAAATGAATTAAAACCACAGAGTGTTGTCCTGAGGGTGCTAGATTGGTTTTTAGGCATCCTGATCCGCCATAATCCCCCCCGCGGAAGAGCCTGATTTTTTAGGGTCCCCTAAAATAAAAAGTACGAGCAATTAGGATTAGCTCTAATTGGTGGGGATGAGGGGAATCATAAAGCCCCAAGGCAAACACACATCGGGACCTAGATTTTGGCCAAGGGCCAGCAAGTTCCCTCACACAGCCCCTAGCACAGATCGAGCCGAGCCATAGAGTTGGCCAAGGGTCAATCAGCGCCCTCACACAATCTAGAGGGGGGCCAAAACCTTGGAAATCTCGACTGCCCCCCAATCACACTTTTGGCAGAATCGGGGGACTACCCGCTGCGATGCTCAGATTCAGGATCCGCTAAGAAAACTTTGCTGAGCAATCAGAGTCGACCCTTGAAAAAGGCCTTAAAAATCAGGACACGTTATTACTTTAATCCTGCACAATCAAAGCTAGTACCAGCAAACACCCTTTCCTAACTTCTGGGGGCCTTGTCAGACCCGTCCTGTCACATTTTTCTGGCTTACATGTCGCACCGTGCTTCCTTGACGATTAATGCTTCCGATGAAAATTATTATTTCTTAGCTTAGCTGGCGTGCCGTAAACCTGTTGGCTCGCGAATTTCATCTTAGTGGCTCGTAAAGTCCCGAATGTTTTTGCGAGCGTGATCTTTCAGCGATTCTTGCTCGTAAACTGAAAATCCCAGGCGTGCCGTGTCCTACGTTTCATATTTCGGATATTTGTGCATGTACACTAAGTTATAGTGGCTGGTCATACACATCATTGTGCTCTTGTCCAGATTGTGTGTGAAACACGGATGTATGCAACCGGCATCATGTATATTAGGAGGAAAGTTATAAGTCCCTGGGCTTCTTAAGGTGTTTTCTTAAAACCATGTACTTGGGTGGTATGTTGTGTTCCATTATCTGAATTTACTCATTTTACAATGTCGCTCGGCTCCTCAAGCCTGAAAACACCTCGCGCTTCGACCCCTTCACCATGCTTGACCAAGTTGATGGCACAGGTTCCTGCTGCACACCCCTTGATAGCCACACCAGCATGCTCCACATGGCGCGAAACCAGGGGTGAAATGAAGGGAGCATTCACCTCGTACTCGCAGCACCTCAGCTCATCACTCGCGGCGCGTTCCTTGCCCATTTTTTAGTAAGAAGACCCTCCAGGTAAGACCACAGGGGGTCTTATCCTGGCACGGACTAAAAGTAGGGTCTTGCAGTGTGCAGTATCTTGGATAAGGCCCCTTGTCCGTAAGTTAAAGCCCGCAGCCCAAATCGCTCAAACACAGTGTGTTTGGAAGCTTGGGATGGGCTCTGCGAAGTCATGTACAAAAGTTTCGCCATAATCATTTATCGTAAACTGAAGGCAGATTGGTGGATCCAAAACGCCAATTAGATACTGGCACATTTGAAACAATGAAAATGCGATTCGATTCTGCGGAATGGATGCGCCGGCTGTCCGCTGGTCAGCCGCCAGCCAGCCGCCAGTTGCCCACCACCGCCACCAGCCAGCCGCGAGCCGCCACCAGCCAGCCGCCATTCGCCAGCCGTCAGCTGCTAGCCGCCAGCCGCCAGCCGCTTGCAGGCAGTCGCCATCTGCCAGTGGCCAGCTGCCAGCTGCCAACCGCTCACTGGCGAGGATATAATGTATTTCATAGGCATATAACGTATTAGATCAAATTATAAACCATGCATTTATACATATAATTTCGAGGCTGAACAACAACGAATAAGCAAAACATCAAATTGATAAGAGTTCCATTTGTAGTGTTCACATACAATGTTAACACTACAGGTAAAATATTAGATCCATGTACGATCTTGTTAAATATGAATGTGACTCCCCTACGGGTGTGTCACATTGGGCAGCACCGACAAATACCAACCCCTCAGGACTGGTACTAGCCCATCACTTTGGGACCGGTCCCGGGCACGGTCCCAAAGGAGGGTGTCTCGGAAAATCATGAAACGCGGAAACCACCTACGCGGAGAAGCCGTTTGCTGGCATAGAAATTTCGCTGATTGCTGTCACAAAACTGACGATCATTGCCCAAGTTGCTAGCCGAATTAGGGGCCGGCACTCAAATGGCAAACCCCATTTTTTGTTGTCACATTTCGTTAGGAGTCGCGATTTGGGCACGTTTCGATTGTACTACCTCGTCCGGGGGTTTTGTGACACGCCCTAATATTGGGGTTCGGTGGGCGAGCCCGGCCTTCGAACCATGCTGCTCGCATTTGTCCGCATCCTAAGAACTTCCCCAAACTCACATCGTAGGTTCGTCAGGGGGAAATGCATGGGGGAGGGGGATATGTTTAAGGGTCAAAAATCGCCAGCAAACATTGTAAGAAATAGAGTTGAAATGATTGATTAGGTAAGGAGCCCAAGGCTCTATAAGTACATGGCAAGGTGAGAGAGAATGGATGAAGGGGGGAATTGGAGGGAATCCCCATGGGGATCTCCAGAATTTCCAATTGGGTAATTGGAGATTGGGGGGATCACAATTGGGTGAGGTTGGGATTTGTGAGTACACCCCAACCCACTAGAACATTCATAACCTAAACTAGGATATAAAAGTACAAATATAAAAGTGGTATTTGCAGTCTATTTCTAACACACCCCCATAGACTGCAAACCCGGTCTAAGGAGGACATAACCCCATGGAACGGAGAAGGCGATGGTGGTCAGCCTTGCCGAGAGCCTTGGTAAAGAGGTCGGCGAGGTTGCAATCTGAGGCAATATACCGTACCGTCAGCTGGTCACTCTGAACAAGATCTCGGATGAAGAAATGACGAAGTTCGATGTGCTTGGTGCGAGAGTGGAACACAGGATCCTTGGTGAGGTGAATGGCACTCTGGTTGTCACACCACAGGGTGGGCGACTGCTGGGGGTAGCCTAACTCAGCGAGGAGAAAGGAGAGCCAGCGTGCCTCTTGAGCAGCCATTGTGCCTACGTAGAGCTCGGCCTCGCAGGACGACACGGAGACTGCAGAGGACCGAGTGGAGCGCCAACTGATGACTCCGCTACCAAGGGTGAAGCAGTACCCTTGGGAGGAGCGTCTGTCAGTCTGGTCATTGGCCCATGAGGAGTCTGTGTATCCCTCGAGCTTGACTGGAGAGGTACCACCAAGAGTGAGGATGTGAGACTTGGTGGCTTGTAGATAGCGGAGGACCCTCTTGGTTGCAGACCAATGCGAGGCAGTGTAGCGTCCGGGGGAGACGTACCGAGAGAGGACACTAACCGGGTAAGCCAAGTCTGGTCGAGTGCGCATCATGGCATACATGAGTGAACCGACTAGCTCAGGGTACGGGTCCTTGCAGGCGTCAGGAGAAGGAACTGGAGGGGCCGTGAGCTGATGCTGTAGTGGGAGTGGAGTGGAGACAGAGTTACTGGAGTCCATGTCGAACCGCTTGAGAAGGTTGTCGATGTAGGACTCCTGGGAGAGGGTGATCGTGCAAGCCTGGCGGTCACGAGTGATCTCCATCCCCATGTAGTTCTTGAGGTCACCAAGATCCTTCATGAGAAGGGCGGAGCTGAGAGCAGACTGGACTGCTGCCATGTCGGCTGGATCTCTGGCGGCTAGAATGAAGTCGTCAACGTAGACGAGGATGTAGAAGGGCTCGGAGGAGTGACGAACGAAGAGACTGGAATCTGAGGCAGAGGGATGGAAGTCAAGTGCGAGGAGGACTTCCTTCACCTTGTTTTGCCGCTCACGAGGAGCCTGCTTGATGCCATACACTGGGCGCTTCAGCTTCCACACTGTGTTGGCAGGGTAAGTGCCAGGGAACCCCGGTGGGCGTTCCATGTGAACATTCTCCTTGAGCTGGCCTTGGAGAAAGGCGGAGGAGGCGTCCATGGACTTGATCTCGAAGTTGCCGCGAGCGGCTATATCAAGAAGAGCGCGCACAGTCGGGAGCTTGGCCGTGGGCGAGAATGATTCGAAGAAGTCGAGATACTCCTTCTGGGTGAAACCCTTCGCCACGTATCGTGCCTTGAACAGTGGAGCTTCGCCTGGGAGTTGTTTGACTCGGAAGATCCATTTTCCGCCGACGATGTTGACACCGGAAGGGGGAACAACATCGTCAAAGCTGTTGTTGCGAATGAACGCCTCGTTCTCCACATCCGTTGCTGCCTTCCACTCCTTCTTATAAGGCCCCGAGAGAGCTTCCTCTTTTGTGCGAGGAGTCGGAATGGTCGGGTTCTCGGTGAAGTTGAGGGAAGGGCAGTCAGTAATGTCCGGGAAGATGTGAGAGAGAAATTGGCAGACCGCGTGAACGTCAAACAGCTCCTCATGCCTGTCCTCCAGAAGTGCACGGGGGGGAATACGGATGGAGGGGACATCACCCCCGGCAGGAGGAGGCGGGGTGACCGAACACCGGATGGAAAAGGCGGCTGGTCCCCAGTCGAGAGGCGGAGCCGGTCCCTTGGAACGAGTGCGACTAGAGACTGGGCGCCTCCGATAGGAGACTGGTGAGCCGGGCTCGATGCGCGGGGAAGGCGGAGCAGGAGGAGGTGCCGCTGCGCAGGATACTGGGGAGGCCGGGTGAGACACGCCGGACGGAGAAGGCCCCCGAGAAGGGGCAGCGGCCGGAGGTGGGGCATCAAAGTCTGCCCAAACAAGCGTCAGGGGAGGTGGAGGAGGCTCGCCCATGGTCGCAGAGTGGAATGGGCGTGTCTCATCGAAGACGACATCACGGCTGCGAATCAGCTGTCTGGTGATTGGGTTGAGGAATAAGTAGTCTGGGGAGTCGGAGTTGTGCCCCAGGTACATGCAGGTCTGTGTTTTGGGACCAAGCTTGCCACCTTGCTTCCTGCGCGTGTGGGGGCTTAGCAACACATACGCGGTACACCCCCAGACGCGTAGAGAGCGGGCGGAAGGCGTGACCCCAAGCCAGAGAGCGGTAGGTGTGGTGTCGGGCCAGTGGGGATGCGGATAAAGATTGTAGAGGAGTGCCGCATGGAAGAGGGCATATCTCCAGAGTGACCGTGGTGCGTTGGCGTGACTGAGGAGGCAGCGAGCGATCTGAACCAAGGTGTGGTTGCGGCTCTCTGCAATGCCGTTCTGCTGCGGGCTTTCGGGGAGCGTGAAGGTTTGCCGAATCCCTTGGGCCGCACAGAAGTTATCGAGTTTGCCATTGCGAAATTCTCCCCCGCCATCAGAATGGAGGCACTTTAGAGGAGTGCCGAACGTGACTTGAGCCTGGCGCACCCACGCCATGATGACATCAGGTGCCTCCGCCTTGGTATGCAGGAGGTGCACAGAAACATACCGCGAGTGGTCATCGACTAGTGTAAGAAAGTACCGATGACCGCCTCGGGATGCGACTGGAGCTGGGCCCCAGACATCCATGTGCACTAGGTCCAGCGGAGCAGCTGCGACGGATGGGGAGGAAGGGTGCGGCTGCTGCCTGAGCTTGCTCTTGGTGCAGTCCAGGCAGGTGGGTGCAGGTGAGTCTGTTGGTGGAGGAAGCGCCGACGGGAGGCCAAGAAGAAGTTTCTTGGAAGCGATGTCGGCAAGTGTACGGAAGTTGGGGTGACCCAAGCGATGGTGGTAGAGGATGGTTGGGTTGGCGAAGCTGCGACACGAACACGGAGTGGTGCTGGCAGCTTGCGCTTGGGAGAGGGCGGCGAGAGGTGCAGGTGAACGCAGCGTGTAGAGCTTGCTGCTGTCGAGTGTGAAGCGTGCTAGGAGCAAGTTGGATTTGGGGTCGAGGAGGTCACAGTGATCCGAGAATGCTGGGAAGATCGTGGTGACGCCTGCCCGTTGGAGCTCGTGTTGGGCCACGAGATTGTGGCGTAGTGTGGGAACACACATGCCAGTCACACTGCCCGAAGGAAAAGCTGGGCACGGAACTGTGGAGGAGCCCTTGGCGTGTGTTGTGAAACTGGAGTCTGCTCCTAGTAGACGGATTGGTGTGTCGTATGGCTTGAAGGAGTGTTCTTCCTTGAGAACCGTGTGAGTGGCCCCACTGTCGAGGGTGAACTCTATTGTGGCTGAGGTGCTTTGTGAGCCGGGACACTGCGAAATTGTCTCATTAATCATGGCAGTGCCAGGGAACAACATGTGGAGGCGCACATCAGCAGTGGGAGCTACAGCAGCCTGCACGGATTCCTGCGCTTCGACTTGATTGACCTTGCGAGGAGCACGATTGACCATCCAGCTTGGCGGCTTGGAGGCGGTCCCATTGACGGCATACCACTCGTCACAATTCTTCTTGAAGCAGGAGGCAAGGGCGTGGTTGGTGCCGCCACACACCTGGCCGGCACGAGGGCCGCGCTTGATGACATAGGGACACGGGGGGAAGCGGTTGCGCTAGAATGGCGCCGAAGCGGCATAGGCTTGATGCACGGGAGCATGGATTGCATTGGCCTTGGCTTGAGCGCTGTTGTCCTTTTCGGCAGAAAGGAGCGTGGATGAGACCTTGGCAAATATGAGGTCTGCAGGAGCAAGGCCCAAGAGCATCTTGCGTGTGACTTCGTATGCCGGAGTGAGGCCAACTAGGAGAGCGGCTGCAGGGGCTTGCTCGGGGAAGACTATCCCCAGCTGTTTGAGTTCACCATGAATGGACTGCACCTTGGTGACATAGTCCGCCATGCCTGGCGAGTCCTCGAGCCGCACTTGGAACATGCTGGGGATGAGTATAGAAACTCCCACTGCAGTCTTGTTCAGGAAGCGATCTTCGAGGTAGAGCCAAATGGCGTTGGCAGACGGGTAGTTGTGGTAGGTTTCGACGAGTTCGGGAGGAGTGGTGCCCATGAAGACACTAATGACCGCATCATCGGCCTTCTCCCAATTCTTGTACTTGAGCAGTATAGCTGCATAAACTGCTTCGGTGGCGGCATTAGCTGGATCGGCGGACCTCTCAGGTTTAGGAGGCTCTTTGCCGTCACCGATGTTGAGAAGGACGTCGGTGAGCTTGAGCCCCTTCACCTCGCGACTGAGGAGGTGCTTGTTGACACCATAGCGCCAAGCCTTGTAGTTGGAGCATGTACCGTCCGGCTCGAGACGAAGGAGCGGGATCGGGTTGGCGAGTGAAGTGGTTGAGTAAGCCATTGTCGGTGTGCAGCGCGGCACTTCTGGAAATTGGTCGACGAGAATTGCTGAAAATCACTCTGACGGCTTTATCAAAATGCCGCTAAGTAGGAAATGGCGTCGGCAAAAATTCGTTAAAACGCCGACTTGAAACTGAATCTGAGCCTATGTCTAACCCCGGACCCACACACCCCCCCACACACCCCCAGGCCCTGTCCCGCAGCTACACAGCTCCGCAACCATCTCCGCAACCAGCTCCGCTCCGCTTCAACCTGTGTACCTGCTCTTGCTTGACGTGAGACGTTCGTGGAGGCGATTTTGCGAGGGGAGTTCGCCTTTTCTGGCGGGGTCTGAGGGGAAACTCGAGAACGAGTTTTTAGAGATGGTCGAAATTGAGATTCGACCAAGGAGAACCGAGGAGGAAATCGACGATGAGAAGTGTGAACGCTTCAGAGATGAGAAATTCAACGAGGTCGAGCGCAAAGGCGGTCGACGATGAGAGGCGCGACTGCAGAGTGGAGGACGTCGAAATTCCGACGACTCAAAACGAATGTCGCGACAAGGAAGTGCGCGTAGCGCAAGCATGTTCAGATTTTGACCTTGATCCGTGTGTGCGGATAGGTCGCTCTAATACCATGTAAGAAATAGAGTTGAAATGATTGATTAGGTAAGAAGCCCAAGGCTCTATAAGTACATGGCAAGGTGAGAGAGAATGGATGAAGGGGGGAATTGGAGGGAATCCCCATTGGGATCTCCGGAATCTCCAATTGGGTAATTGGAGATTGGGGGGATCACAATTGGGTGAGGTTGGGATTTGTGAGTACACCCCAACCCACTAGAACATTCATAACCTAAACTAGGATATAAAAGTACAAATACAAAAGTGGTATTTGCAGTCTATTTCTAACAAACATAGCTCTTGGCGGATGGTTTTATGAGATTACTATACCTAACCCATGACATTTTCTATCCCCCCATTTGTATTGGTCGTATAGGGGTATCGCAGGGTGTAAGGGTACTCTCCCCCCCCCCCCTTCCCAGCCTGGACACCCGCGCCCTAGCAACAACCCTCCATTGCGTAAGGGCATGCAATTCCGCCGGCTAGAAGCACCGGAGGGCAGGCGTGACATGAGAACTCGGGGTATACAAATCCCAAATGGCGTATGTCTCGCGGTTTTGCCTGTGTGTCTAGATCGATGTGTCTAGCAATCCTGGACTCTCTTCCGCCTACATGGAGGACTGTGCCGCGTAAGACAACAACCCTGCCCAAGAAAAACTGCCCGGACTGCCGATGACGTCGTCCGTTGACCACCTCGGGTAGAGGTTGAAACGTGCGTTGGGTTTGGGAGCGGTGTGACTGGCGAAATGGATTTCTTTCTGCTAATACTGACAAAATTTGCCCTCGGTCAGGTAATGCACGAATCTCGTCAGACCGCCTTTTCCGGGCCTGGACGATCACTTTGCACCAACCTGGGTGTGACAATGTGGACCTTATTTTAAGCGGTATGGTCATTCAATCCAGGTGTGTATTTTGCGCATCATTGTATTGTCCACGATGGTTTGAGTACATAGGGTTGTTCAGAGGTGCTTCTAAAGTAGCACTCTGAAAAGGGGATGTACTCCTTGTCGCTGAGATGGGATCTGCCATGCAGAGCAAGCCAATGGGTAGGTCGTGTCAGTGGTGTCAGTGAAATTTGAGTATGGCACTCGTCAAAGGTGCAAGAAGAGGGAGGTGCATGTGAGGGCGACCAGATCTGCACAACGCGAGGCAAGAAGCGAGCCCCCTTTTTTCTGGGGGGGGAGAGGGCAACTGGTTGTTGTGGCTGGTAATGCGTTTGGCGAGTGGTTGAATGCATGTTTCTGAGGTCATTTGTGAGTTTAGTTTTGTGTGTTGCTGTTTTGCCATGACGATGGTGGGAAGTAGTTGACTGCCTGGTTCGCAAGTAATTTGGGGGCTTGGGCCCTTATCTCCCACTCCATAATGTGTTCGCCTGCATCCGTACTCTGCCCATCCCTCATCAGAAAGAGCAGCTAGCTACTCTGTCGCGAAGTTAGTTTTAGTGTGTACACCTGCATTCGTACTCTGCCCATCCCTCCAGAGAAAAGTGGCTAGCTACTCTGCCGCGAAGTCAGTTTTTTGTGTGTACGCCTGCACCTGTACTCGGCCCATCCCTCCTGAGAAAAGTGGCTAGCTACTCTGCCGCGTAGTCGGTTTTTAGTGCGTACGCCTAGGCCCGTTCTCTGCCCATCCCTCCTTAAAATAGTGGCTAGCTACTCTTCCGCATAGTCAGTTTTTAGTATGTACGCTATCCATATTCTGCCCATCCCTCCTTAGAAGAGCAGCTCGCTACTCTACCGCATGGTCAATTTTGGCGTTGTTTGTATACCCTATGATTGTGAGTCATGCTACCCTATGATTGTGAGTCATGCTACCCTATGATTGTGAGTCATGCTACCCTAGAATTGTGAGTAGTGCTACCCTATGATGGTGAGTCATGCTACCCTAGGATTGTGAGGCATGCTACCCTAGGATTGTGAGTCATGCTGCCCTAGGATTGTGAGTCATGCTACCCTAGGATTGTGAGTCATGCTACCCTATGATTGTGAGTCATGCTACCCTAGGATTGTGAGTCATGCTACCCTAGGATTGTGAGTCATGCTACCCTAGGATTGTGAGTCATGCTGCCCTAGGATTGTGAGTCATGCTACCCTAGGATTGTGAGTCATGCTACCCTATGATTGTGAGTCATGCTACCCTAGGATTGTGAGTCATGCTACCCTAGGATTGTGAGTCATGCTACCCTAGGATTGTGAGACATGCTACCCTATGATTGTGAGTCATGCTACCCTATGATTGTGAGTCATGCTACCCTAGGGTTGTGAGTCATGCTACCCTATGATTGTGAGTCATGCTACCCTAGGGTTGTGAGTCATGCTACCCTATGATTGTGAGTCATGCTACCCTAGGCTTTTGAGTCATGCTACCCTGTGATTGTGAGTCATGCTACCCTATGATTGTGAGTCATGCTACCCTATGATTGTGAGTCATGCATCCCAAGGATTGTGAGTCATGCTACCCTAAGATTGTGAGTCATGCAGCCCTATGATTGTGAGTCATGCTACCCTATGATTGTGAGTCATGCTACCCTATGATTGTGAGTTATGCTACCCTAGAATTGTGAGTAGTGCTACCCTATGATGGTGAGTCATGCTACCCTAGGATTGTGAGTCATGTTACCCTAGGATTGGGAGTCATGCTACCCTAGGATTGTGAGGCATGCTACCCTAGGATTGTGAGACTTGCTACCCTATGATTGTGAGTCATGCTACCCTAGTATTGTGAGGCATGCTACCCTAGGAATGTGAGTCATGCTGCCCTAGGATTGTGAGTCATGCAACCCTTGGATTGTGAGTCATGCTACCCTAGGATTGTGAGTCATGCTGCCCAAGCATTGTGAGTCATGCTACCCGAGGATTGTGAGTCATGCTACCCTAGAATTGTGAGTCATGCTACCCTATGATTGTGAGTCATGCTGCCCAAGGATTGTGAGTCATGCTACCCGAGGATTGTGAGTCATGCTACCCTATAATTGTGAGTCATGCTACCCTAGGATTGTGAGTCATGCTGCCCTAGGATTGTGAGTCATGCTACCCTTGGATTGAGAGTCATGCTACCCTAGGATTGTGAGTCATGCTACCCTAGGCTTGTGAGTCATGCTACCCTTGGATTCTGAGACATGCTTCCCTATAATTGTGAGTCATGCTACCCTAGGATTGTGAGTCATGCTTCCCTATGATTGTGAGTCATGCTACCCTTGGATTGTGAGACATGCTACCCTATGATTGTGAGTCATGCTACCCTATGATTGTGAGTCATGCTACCCTATGATTGTGAGTCATGCTACCCTGGGATTGTGAGTCATGCTGCCCTAGGATTGTGAGTCATGCTACCCTTGGATTGAGAGTCATGCTACCCTAGGATTGTGAGTCATGCTACCCTAGGCTTGTGAGTCATGCTACCCTTGGATTGTGAGACATGCTTCCCTATAATTGTGAGTCATGCTACCCTAGGATTGTGAGTCATGCTTCCCTATGATTGTGAGTCATGCTACCCTTGGATTGTGAGACATGCTACCCTATGATTGTGAGTCATGCTACCCTATGATTGTGAGTCATGCTACCCTATGATTGTGAGTCATGCTACCCTGGGATTGTGATTCATGCTACCCTATGGTTGTGAGTCATGCTACCCTAGGATTGTGAGTCATGCTACCCTAGGATTGTGAGTCATGCTACCCTAGGGTTGTGAGTCATGCTACCCTATGATTGTGAGTCATGCTACCCTAGGATTGTGAGGCATGCTACCCAAGGATTGTGAGACATGCTTCCCTATGATTGTGAGTCATGCTACCCTAGGATTGTGAGTCTTGCTGCCCAAGGATTGTGAGTCTTGCTACCCTAGGATTGTGAGTCATGCTACCCTAGAATTGTGAGTCATGCTACCCTTTGATTGTGAGTCATGCTACCCTTGGATTGTGAGTCATGCTACCCTATGATTGTGAGTCATGCTACCCTAGGGTTGTGAGTCATGCTACCCTATGATTGTGAGTCATGCTACCCTAGGGTTGTGAGTCATGCTACCCTATGATTGTGAGTCATGCTACCCTAGGTTGTGAGTCATGCTACCCTATGATTGTGAGTCATGCTACCCTAGGATTGTGAGTCATGCTACCCTATGGATTGTGAGTCATGCTACCCTAGGATTGTGAGTCTTGATTGTAGTCATGCTACCCTAGGATTGTGAGTCATGCTACCCTAGGATGTGATCATGCTCCCTATGTGAGTCATGCTACCCTAGGATTGTGAGTCATGCTACCCTAGGATTGTGAGTCATGCTACCCTATGATTGTGAGTCATGCTACCCTAGGATTGTGAGTCATGCTACCCTAGGATTGTGAGTCATGCTACCCTAGGATTGTGAGTCATGCTACCCTAGGATTGTGAGTCATGCTACCCTAGGATTGTGAGTCATGCTACCCTAGGATTGTGAGTCATGCTACCCTAGGATTGTGAGTCATGCTACCCTAGGATTGTGAGTCATGCTACCCTAGGATTGTGAGTCATGCTACCCTAGGATTGTGAGTCATGCTACCCTATGATTGTGAGTCATGCTACCCTTTGATTGTGAGTCATGCTACCCTATTGTGAGTCATGCTACCCTAGGATTGTGAGTCATGCTACCCTAGGATTGTGAGTCATGCTACCCTAGGATTGTGAGTCATGCTGCCCTAGGATTGTGAGTCATGCTACCCTAGGATTGTGAGTCATGCTACCCTATGATTGTGAGTCATGCTACCTATTGGATCAGCTACCCTAGATTGTGAGTCATGCTACCCTAGGATTGTGAGTCATGCTACCCTAGGATTGTGAGTCATGCTACCCTAGATTGTGAGTCATGCACCAGGATTGTGAGTCATGCTACCCTAGATTGTGAGCATGCTACCCTATGATTGTGAGTCATGCTACCCTAGATTGTGAGTCATGCTACCTAGGTTGTGAGTCATGCTACCCTAGGATTGTGGCATGTACCCTAGATTGTGGTCCTACCCTAGGATTGTGAGTCATGCTACCCTAGGATTGTGAGTCATGCCGGTGTGCATGCTACCCTATGATTGTGAGTCATGCTACCCTAGGATTGTGAGTCATGCTACCCTAGATTGTGAGTCATGCTACCCTAGGATTGTGAGTCATGCTACCCTAGGATTGTGAGTCATGCTACCCTAGGATTGTGAGTCATGCACCCAGATTGTGAGTCATGCTACCCTAGATTGTGAGTCATGCACCCTATGATTGTGAGTCATGCTACCCTAGATTGTGAGTCATGCTACCCTAGGATTGTGAGTCATGCTACCCTAGATTGTGAGTCATGCTACCCTGGGGGGCAGGATTGTGAGTCATGCTACCCTAGGATTGTGAGTCATGCTACCCTAGATTGATTATGTGAGTCATGCTACCCTAGGATTGTGAGTCATGCTACCCTAGGTTGTGAGTCATGCACCGATTGTGAGTCATGCTACCCTATGGATTGTGAGTCATGCTACCCTATGATTGTGAGTCATGCTACCCTAGGATTGTGGAGTCATGCTACCCTAGGATTGTGAGTCATGCTACCCTATGATTGTGAGTCATGCTACCCTAGGATTGTGAGTCATGCTACCCTAGGATTGTGAGTCATGCTACCTTGATTGTGAGTCATGCTACCCTATGATTGTGAGTCATGCTACCCTAGATTGTGAGTCATGCTACCCTAGGATTGTGAGTCATGCTACCCTAGATTGTGAGTCATGCTACCCTAGGATTGTGAGTCATGCTACCCTGGATTGTGAGACATGCTACCCTATGATTGTGAGTCATGCTACCCTAGGATTGTGAGTCATGCTACCCTAGGATTGTGAGTCATGCACCCTAGGATTGTGAGTCATGCTACCCTAGATTGTGAGTCATGCACCCCTAATGCTATTGTGTAGTCATGCTACCCTAGGATTGTGAGTCATGCTACCCTAGGATTGTGAGTCATGCTACCCTATGGATTGTGAGACATGCTACCCTATGATTGTGAGTCATGCATCTACCCTAGGATTGTGAGTCATGCTGCCCAAGGATTGTGAGTCATGCTACCCTAGATTGTGAGTCATGCTACCCTAGGATTGTGAGTCATGCTACCCTAGGATTGTGAGTCATGCTACCCTAGGATTGTGAGTCATGCTACCCAATTGTGAGGACGATTTACTGCCCTAGATGTGAGTCATGCTACCCTAGGATTGTGAGTCATTGCTGCCCAGGATTGTGAGTCATGCTACCCTAGGATTGTGAGTCATGCTACCCTAGAATTGTGAGTCATGCTACCCTATGATTGTGAGTCATGCTACCCTTGGATTGTGAGTCATGCTACCCTATGATTGTGAGTCATGCTACCCTAGGTTGTGAGTCATGCTACCCTATGATTGTGGCATGCTACCCTAGGTTGTGAGTCATGCTACCCTAGGATTGTGAGTCATGCTACCCTAGGATTGTGAGTCATGCTACCCTAGGATTGTGAGTCATGCTACCCTAGGATTGTGAGTCATGCTACCCTAGGATTGTGAGTCATGCTACCCTAGGATTGTGAGTCATGCTACCCTAGGATTGTGAGTCATGCTACCCTAGGATTGTGAGTCATGCTACCCTAGGATTGTGAGTCATGCTACCCTAGGATTGTGAGTCATGCTACCCTAGGATTGTGAGTCATGCTGCCCTAGGATTGTGAGTCATGCTACCCTAGGATTGTGAGTCATGCTACCCTAGGATTGTGAGTCATGCTACCCTATGATTGTGAGTCATGCTACCCTTTGATTGTGAGTCATGCTACCCTAGGATTGTGAGTCATGCTACCCTAGGATTGTGAGTCATGCTACCCTATGATTGTGAGTCATGCTACCCTAGGATTGTGAGTCATGCTACCCTAGGATTGTGAGTCATGCTACCCTAGGATTGTGAGACTTGCTACCCTGATTGTGAGTCATGCTACCCTAGGATTGTGAGTCATGCTACCCTAGGATTGTGAGTCATGCTACCCTTGGATTGTGAGTCATGCTACCCTAGGATTGTGAGTCATGCTACCCTATGATTGTGAGTCATGCTACCCTAGGATTGTGAGTCATGCTACCCTAGATTGTGAGTCATGCTACCCTAGGATTGTGAGTCATGCTACCCTAGGATTGTGAGTCATGCTACCCTAATTGTGAGTCATGCTACCCTAGGATTGTGAGTCATGCTACCCTAGGATTGTGAGTCATGCTACCCTATTGTGAGTCATGCTACCCTAGGATTGTGAGTCATGCTACCCTAGGATTGTGAGTCATGCTACCCATGGATTGTGAGTCATGCTACCCTAGGATTGTGAGTCATGCTACCCTAGGATTGTGAGTCATGCTACCCTATGATTGTGAGTCATGCTACCCTAGGATTGTGAGTCATGCTACCCTAGGATTGTGAGTCATGCTACCCTAGGATTGTGAGTCATGCTACCCTAGGATTGTGAGTCATGCTACCCTATGATTGTGAGTCATGCTACCCTAGGATTGTGAGTCATGCTACCCTAGGATTGTGAGTCATGCTACCCTATGATTGTGAGTCATGCTACCCTAGGATTGTGAGTCATGCTACCCTAGGATTGTGAGTCATGCTACCCTAGGATTGTGAGTCATGCTACCCTAGGATTGTGAGTCATGCTACCCTGATTGTGAGTCATGCTACCCTAGGATTGTGAGTCATGCTACCCTATGATTGTGAGTCATGCTACCCTAGGATTGTGAGTCATGCTACCCTAGGATTGTGAGTCATGCACCCTAGGATTGTGAGTCATGCTACCCTAGGATTGTGAGTCATGCTACCCTGGATTGTGAGTCATGCTACCCTATGATTGTGAGTCATGCTACCCTAGGATTGTGAGTCATGCTACCCTAGGATTGTGAGTCATGCTACCCTAGGATTGTGAGTCATGCTACCCTAGGATTGTGAGTCATGCTACCCTAGGATTGTGAGTCATGCTACCCTAGGATTGTGAGTTGCTACCCTATGATTGTGAGTCATGCTACCCTAGATTGTGAGTCATGCTACCCTAGGATTGTGAGTCATGCTACCCTAGGATTGTGAGTCATGCTACCCTGGATTGTGAGTCATGCTACCCTAGGATTGTGAGTCATGCTACCCTAGGATTGTGAGTCATGCTACCCTAGGATTGTGAGTCATGCTACCCTAGATTGTGAGTCATGCTACCCTAGATTGTGAGTCATGCTGCCCTAGGATTGTGAGTCATGCTACCCTAGGATTGTGAGTCATGCTACCCTATAATTGTGAGTCATGCTACCCTAGGATTGTGAGTCATGCTACCCTAGGATTGTGAGTCATGCTACCCTGGATTGTGAGTCATGCTACCCTAGGATTGTGAGTCATGCTACCCTAGGATTGTGAGTCATGCTACCCTAGGATTGTGAGTCATGCTACCCATGGATTGTGAGTCATGCTACCCTAGGATTGTGAGTCATGCTACCCTAGGATTGTGAGTCATGCTACCCTAGGATTGTGAGTCATGCTACCCTAGGATTGTGAGTCATGCTACCCTAGGATTGTGAGTCATGCTACCCTAGGATTGTGAGTCATGCTACCCTAGGATTGTGAGTCATGCTACCCTAGGATTGTGAGTCATGCTACCCTATGATTGTGAGTCATGCTACCCTAGGATTGTGAGTCATGCTACCCTAGGATTGTGAGTCATGCTACCCTATGATTGTGAGTCATGCTACCCTAGGATTGTGAGTCATGCTACCCTAGGATTGTGAGTCATGCTACCCTAGGATTGTGAGTCATGCTACCCTAGGATTGTGAGTCATGCTACCCTGATTGTGAGTCATGCTACCCTAGGATTGTGAGTCATGCTACCCTTAGATTGTGAGTCATGCTACCCTAGGATTGTGAGTCATGCTACCCTAGGATTGTGAGTCATGCTACCCTAGGATTGTGAGTCATGCTACCCTAGGATTGTGAGTCATGCTACCCTAGGATTGTGAGTCATGCTACCCTAGGATTGTGAGTCATGCTACCCTAGGATTGTGAGTCATGCTACCCTAGGATTGTGAGTCATGCTACCCTAGGATTGTGAGTCATGCTACCCTATGATTGTGAGTCATGCTACCCTAGGATTGTGAGTCATGCTACCCTAGGATTGTGAGTCATGCTACCCTAGGATTGTGAGTCATGCTACCCTAGGATTGTGAGTCATGCTACCCTAGGATTGTGAGTCATGCTACCCTAGGATTGTGAGTCATGCTACCCTATGATTGTGAGTCATGCTACCCTAGATTGTGAGTCATGCTACCCTAGGATTGTGAGTCATGCTACCCTAGGATTGTGAGTCATGCTACCCTAGGATTGTGAGTCATGCTACCCTAGGATTGTGAGTCATGCTACCCTAGGATTGTGAGTCATGCTACCCTAGGATTGTGAGTCATGCTACCCTAGGATTGTGAGTCATGCTACCCTAGGATTGTGAGTCATGCTACCCTAGGATTGTGAGTCATGCTACCCTAGGATTGTGAGTCATGCTACCCTATGATTGTGAGTCATGCTACCCTAGGATTGTGAGTCATGCTACCCTAGGATTGTGAGTCATGCTACCCTAGGATTGTGAGTCATGCTACCCTAGGATTGTGAGTCATGCTACCCTGATTGTGAGTCATGCTACCCTAGGATTGTGAGTCATGCTACCCTAGGATTGTGAGTCATGCTACCCTAGGATTGTGAGTCATGCTACCCTAGGATTGTGAGTCATGCTACCCTGATTGTGAGTCATGCTACCCTAGGATTGTGAGTCATGCTACCCTAGGATTGTGAGTCATGCTACCCTAGGATTGTGAGTCATGCTACCCTAGGATTGTGAGTCATGCTACCCTAGGATTGTGAGTCATGCTACCCTAGGATTGTGAGTCATGCTACCCTAGGATTGTGAGTCATGCTACCCTAGGATTGTGAGTCATGCTACCCCTGATTGTGAGTCATGCTACCCTAGGATTGTGAGTCATGCTACCCTAGGATTGTGAGTCATGCTACCCTAGGATTGTGAGTCATGCTACCCTAGGATTGTGAGTCATGC
The DNA here is from genome assembly GCA_027943415.1 of Closterium sp. NIES-67. Lineage (NCBI taxonomy): Eukaryota > Viridiplantae > Streptophyta > Zygnematophyceae > Desmidiales > Closteriaceae > Closterium > Closterium sp. NIES-67. The sequence goes on from BQMB01001558.1 coordinate 72,376, forward strand.
TACCCTAGGATTGTGAGTCATGCTACCCTGGATTGTGAGTCATGCTACCCTAGGATTGTGAGTCATGCTACCCTAGATTGTGAGTCATGCTACCCTAGGATTGTGAGTCATGCTACCCTAGGATTGTGAGTCATGCTACCCTAGGATTGTGAGTCATGCTACCCTAGGATTGTGAGTCATGCTACCCTAGGATTGTGAGTCATGCTACCCTAGGATTGTGAGTCATGCTACCCTAGGATTGTGAGTCATGCTACCCTAGGATTGTGAGTCATGCTACCCTAGGATTGTGAGTCATGCTACCCTAGGATTGTGAGTCATGCTACCCTAGGATTGTGAGTCATGCTACCCTAGGATTGTGAGTCATGCTACCCTAGATTGTGAGTCATGCTACCCTAGGATTGTGAGTCATGCTACCCTAGGATTGTGAGTCATGCTACCCTGATTGTGAGTCATGCTACCCTGATTGTGAGTCATGCTACCCTAGGATTGTGAGTCATGCTACCCTAGGATTGTGAGTCATGCTACCCTAGGATTGTGAGTCATGCTACCCTATGATTGTGAGTCATGCTACCCTATGATTGTGAGTCATGCTACCCTAGGATTGTGAGTCATGCTACCCTGGATTGTGAGTCATGCTACCCTAGGATTGTGAGTCATGCTACCCTAGGATTGTGAGTCATGCTACCCTAGGATTGTGAGTCATGCTACCCTAGGATTGTGAGTCATGCTACCCTAGGATTGTGAGTCATGCTACCCTAGGATTGTGAGTCATGCTACCCTAGGATTGTGAGTCATGCTACCCTATGATTGTGAGTCATGCTACCCTAGGATTGTGAGTCATGCTACCCTATGATTGTGAGTCATGCTACCCTAGGATTGTGAGTCATGCTACCCTAGGATTGTGAGTCATGCTACCCTAGGATTGTGAGTCATGCTACCCTAGGATTGTGAGTCATGCTACCCTATGATTGTGAGTCATGCTACCCTAGATTGTGAGTCATGCTACCCTAGGATTGTGAGTCATGCTGCCCTAGGATTGTGAGTCATGCTACCCTGGATTGTGAGTCATGCTACCCTAGGATTGTGAGTCATGCTACCCTAGGATTGTGAGTCATGCTACCCTAGGATTGTGAGTCATGCTACCCTAGGATTGTGAGTCATGCTACCCTGATTGTGAGTCATGCTACCCTAGGATTGTGAGTCATGCTACCCTAGGATTGTGAGTCATGCTACCCTAGGATTGTGAGTCATGCTACCCTAGGATTGTGAGTCATGCTACCCTAGGATTGTGAGTCATGCTACCCTGGATTGTGAGTCATGCTACCCTAGATTGTGAGTCATGCTACCCTAGATTGTGAGTCATGCTACCCTAGGATTGTGAGTCATGCTACCCTAGGATTGTGAGTCATGCTACCCTAGGATTGTGAGTCATGCTACCCTAGGATTGTGAGTCATGCTACCCTAGGATTGTGAGTCATGCTACCCTAGGATTGTGAGTCATGCTACCCTAGGATTGTGAGTCATGCTACCCTATTGTGAGTCATGCTACCCTAGGATTGTGAGTCATGCTACCCTAGGATTGTGAGTCATGCTACCCTAGGATTGTGAGTCATGCTACCCTAGGATTGTGAGTCATGCTACCCTAGGATTGTGAGTCATGCTACCCTAGGATTGTGAGTCATGCTACCCTAGGATTGTGAGTCATGCTACCCTAGGATTGTGAGTCATGCTACCCTGATTGTGAGTCATGCTACCCTAGGATTGTGAGTCATGCTACCCTAGGATTGTGAGTCATGCTACCCTAGGATTGTGAGTCATGCTACCCTAGGATTGTGAGTCATGCTACCCTAGGATGTGTGAGTCATGCTACCCTAGGATTGTGAGTCATGCTACCCTAGGATTGTGAGTCATGCTACCCTAGATTGTGAGTCATGCTACCCTAGGATTGTGAGTCATGCTACCCTAGGATTGTGAGTCATGCTACCCTAGGATTGTGAGTCATGCTACCCTAGGATTGTGAGTCATGCTACCCTAGGATTGTGAGTCATGCTACCCTAGGATTGTGAGTCATGCTACCCTAGGATTGTGAGTCATGCTACCCTAGGATTGTGAGTCATGCTACCCTAGGATTGTGAGTCATGCTACCCTAGGATTGTGAGTCATGCTCCCTAGGATTGTGAGTCATGCTACCCTAGGATTGTGAGTCATGCTACCCTAGGATTGTGAGTCATGCTACCCTAGGATTGTGAGTCATGCTACCCGATGATTGTGAGTCATGCTACCCTAGGATTGTGAGTCATGCTACCCTAGGATTGTGAGTCATGCTACCCTAGGATTGTGAGTCATGCTACCCTAGGATTGTGAGTCATGCTACCCTAGATTGTGAGTCATGCTACCCTAGGATTGTGAGTCATGCTACCCTAGGATTGTGAGTCATGCTACCCTAGGATTGTGAGTCATGCTACCCTAGGATTGTGAGTCATGCTACCCTAGATTGTGAGTCATGCTACCCTAGGATTGTGAGTCATGCTACCCTAGGATTGTGAGTCATGCTACCCTAGATTGTGAGTCATGCTACCCTAGGATTGTGAGTCATGCTACCCTAGATTGTGAGTCATGCTACCCTAGGATTGTGAGTCATGCTACCCTATTGTGAGTCATGCTACCCTAGGATTGTGAGTCATGCTACCCTAGGATTGTGAGTCATGCTACCCTAGGATTGTGAGTCATGCTACCCTAGATTGTGAGTCATGCTACCCTAGGATTGTGAGTCATGCTACCCTAGATTGTGAGTCATGCTACCCTAGATTGTGAGTCATGCTACCCTAGGATTGTGAGTCATGCTACCCTAGGATTGTGAGTCATGCTACCCTAGATTGTGAGTCATGCTACCCTAGGATTGTGAGTCATGCTACCCTAGATTGTGAGTCATGCTACCCTAGGATTGTGAGTCATGCTACCCTAGATTGTGAGTCATGCTACCCTAGGATTGTGAGTCATGCTACCCTAGGATTGTGAGTCATGCTACCCTTGGATTGTGAGTCATGCTACCCTAGATTGTGAGTCATGCTACCCTAGATTGTGAGTCATGCTACCCTAGGATTGTGAGTCATGCTACCCAGGATTGTGAGTCATGCTACCCTAGGATTGTGAGTCATGCTACCCTAGGATTGTGAGTCATG
>BQMB01001559.1:0-39006 GCA_027943415.1 Closterium sp. NIES-67
ATTCTGATTACTCCAGCCAATCAGAGCGACCTGCTGGACTCGCCCAGCCATCAGTCTCTCCGCAGCCACACCATCCGTATCCTCGTCACAAAGCATCTTCGTTAGAGTCTCCAGCAGACACTTCTCGTTCCAACTCAGCATTTTCTTTCAGGTCTCTCTCGGCAGAACTCAGCCTTCTGCATCCTGACCTGCTACAAACCTGTCGCGCTGTCACAGCCTGCGAACCTGCGCGTGTTCATCCCGTTACAGTCAACCCCCCTGTCCCCTCTTCTGTCACCACGCTCTCCCTCTTTCTGCATCGCTCTCTACCCCATCCTCCTCGCCACTCCGTAGCGCACTCAAGCGCTCGCCACATCGAACCACTCCTGTGATGGTGGTCGAGGACAGGGACTGGAAATGGATTTTGTGTGTGGGACAGACGGGCATGGAGGATCGATGAAAGGGTTTGGAGTGCAAGGTGGTCTGTGTGGAGCTGATGCTGGCTGCTCTCCAGCATTTGCAGCAGGAACGTTGAAGCGGAGGGTGTCGTTTTCAGACAATCTCCATGTGATCTGCTTATAAAGCATTGGTGGTGTTGGAATTCATTAGTCCCTCTAGATGCTGGATCCCCAGTGTTTGCGTCTTCTTTTCCCGGAATGTGATGGGCTCTCGTGTATCGTTTTCCCCGCATTCACGTGCCCTGTTGACTTGTCGCACTTCTTGGCAGTGTACTTGGTGCAATGTTGTACTTTGGGGTTGCATTTCTATCAGGTGGTATACAGAGAAGTGTAGCAGTATCAAATTGAACGACTGGTTCCCTTTCCGCGGTGTTATGAATTAATCAGAGTAATAACAGGTAGTGTAATAAAAGAGTCGTGATTCAAGAGTCGTCAATACAAATGAGGACCTAGGCATTTATAGGCATAACAGGGCTAGCCGAGAACCTCGCAAACAGGTTAGGGCGATTCGACTGGCGAAAGCCACGGAGGCGCCGCGCATAGGTTTGGGTTTTCGAAATGGTTCGGGACTGAGGAAAATGGCCGGGCCTGGTCTTCCGAGGGTCGAGGGCGTACGCGCTGTAGTTGAGCCCAGTAAGGAAAAGGAATTTTCCTTACACCACCCCCCTTCCGAGATGAGACTACCCACATCCGGGACACGTCGTCGGTGTAAATAGTCCCTGACAACCAGGCCCCTAGATTGCAGGAAAATTTTCCTGATTCAGGAAAAAAACAGAGTTGTTGCTGGTACCAGTCCTGATTGTCCAGGATTTTTCGAAAGGCATTTCCTGTTTTTTCAGCATTTTTTGGGGTCAACTCTGATTGCTAAGCAAAGTTTTCTTAACGAATCCTGAAATTTCAGCTTTGCAACGAAACTGTACTTGTTTCCGTCCAAGCGTGACCTGGGGGCCAGCAGAGATTTCCAAGGTTCTGGCCCGCCCTCCAGGCTCTGTGAGGGCGCTTATTGGCCCTTCACAAATTCGTGGCTCGACGCGTGGGGGCAGTGTGAGGGAGGGCACTTGGTCCTTAGCCAAATTTTGGCCGATGTGTTCCTTAGAGCTTTGTATGGGCGAAATTTCCCTCAGCCCCTGCAATGTCGCCCACCTGACCCGATTCACCCTGCAAGCATAAATTCGCTACTGACATGCGCTAAGAACCTCTAAGAAATCAGGAAAAACTCCATAAGTAACTCTGTCTGCTCAGGAAAAAAATATTTAGGAGTCCTGATTCACGAGGAATTTTTTTGGGACCAACCCTGAAAAATCAGAGAAAAACTCAGGGGGGATCCTGAGCGATCAGGGCTCCTAAACCAATCTAGGGGCCTGCTGACAACTTTGTGTTCACCGAGCATAGCTGCGGGGACCCAGAGGTCGTCATCAATCGTGCGATCGACGACCATCGTACAAGGAAATCAACGGCAGCTGTATCGCGAGAACCTCGTACGCGATGAGCGAGAATTTTCGATGGCGATCGTCGGCTCGGGTACTGGGTTGACCGTAGGATTGATATGTTGACGGTCGAGATCAGTTGTATTCGGGACGAACGGTCGCAGGAGGCTGACGTGGAATGAATCGTGAATGCGCCAGTCAACCGGTAGTTGCAGCTGGGCGGTGACGGGAGTCACCATGCGGATTATGCGGAATGGGCCGCAAATCTTGGTCGTAGTTTATTTGGGAGGGGAATCCCTAAATTTCGAGTGTCGAGCAGGACCAATTGCCAGGGGCAAGGTGTAAGTCACGGCGTCGTCGGTCAGCTTGATGCTTGGCCGTTGGTTGGCTTTGAGGATGGCATCGGCAGCTTTTTGCTGAGACTGTCGGAGGTTTTCGACGAATTGCTGCGATCTGGGTGCCGGATTTTCTATCGGTGGCGATAGAGGGGTTGTCGGGTCTATCCCGTAATTAAGGAAGAACGGGGAGAGTAGTCGTGGCTGATGGGGCGTTGTTGTACGCAAACTCCAATGGAAGAGAATCTTCCCACTGGGGCCGGGGTCTGTGCAAGTTGTACGAATCAGCTGCTCCATCGTCTGATTGGTGCGCCCAGTCTGGCCGTCCGATTGCGGGTGGTATGCCGTGGGCAGATGTAGACGTGTGCCGTACTGCTGCCAGGTTTTTGTCCAGAAATTGGACGTGAACCGAGGGTCGCGATCGCTGATGAATTGCCGAAGGGATGCTGTATAGCCGCACGATGTTCGTGAGAAACAGCTTCGCTGTCTGCTCGGCAGTGATTGTCGTCTTGCAGGCGGCGAAGTGTGCCATTTTGGTCAAACGGTCAACGACGACGAGAATCGCGTCATTACCGCTTGGAACCAGCTGGCAGGCCAGTGACGAAATCCATCGTCACTTGTTGCCAGGGTCGGCTGGGTGGCTCGAGCAGCTGCAGTAATCCCGCGGGTCGAAGTCGTGACGACTTCATGCGTTGACACGTGGCGCAGGAGGTGACGTACTGCTGCACGTCCGTCGGCAAATCGGGCCAGTAATAATTACGGCTCAGTAGTTTGGCCGTTTTGTCCGATGCCGTAGTGACCCGAGAAATTCGAGTTCGTGTGCCTCCTGTATCATAGCTCACCTAGGGTACAGTAAGCGGGAACCCAAATCCGATTGGTACCAATTTTAGGTAATAAGCCCCCTGCTTGACTGTCCAGTTGGGATGGACTGTTAGTCGTGAAGAATGGGTCGGTACTGTATCCGTGGGTAAATGTCCAGTTAGCAGCGGATTTGTTAGGGTGATTAGGACAGCGGCGGTATGTACTGAAGGGCGGGTCAGTGCGTCGGCGATGTGCTGGCCCCTCGTTTGTAGGTGACTCTGTAGTGGAAATTCGACTCGAGATAATCGAGCAAGCGAATCTGTCGGGGGTTGAGTGTCAGTTGGGCGCGGATGAACTGTAGCGATTTGTGGTCTGTTCGGACTGTCACATCAGCGCCCGTCAGGTAGCAGCGCCAAACCTTGAACGCGTGAACGATGGCGAGTAACTCCTTGTCGTGGACGGGATAATTTCGCTCGGCCGGATTCAGCTTTCGTGACTCGTAGGCGATGGGTTGAAGGCCTTCGCCGAAGTCCTGTAACAGTACTGTGCCAACAGCCAGGTCGCTAGCGTCGGTGATGAGTTCGAACGGACGGTGAGGATCTGCAATGCGAAGAACCGGAGGTGTTGTCAGGAAAAGTTTGAGTTGGTCGAACGCAGCCTGCTGCTCTCCCCCACTCATAAAACTTGCCTTTCTTCAGAAGATCCGTGAGAGGGGAAGTTACCCCCACCATGTTCGGGATGAATCGGCGAACGTAATTCACAAACCCCAGGAAACTTTGAAGTTCGCGGAGATTAGCCGGCGACTTCCAGGCTTGTATGGTCGCGATTTTTTTCGGGTCAATTTTAACACCGTCGATGGAAATAACGTGTCCCAAAAACTCCAGTTCTTGTTTCTGAAACTCACACTTAGAACCCTTGGTGATGAGTCGATGCTGCTGCAGGAGAGCGAAGACTGCTTCCAAATCCCTCAAATGTGCTTCCCGGGTAGTGCTGTATATCAGGATGTCGTCGAGGTACACAATGACGCATTTATCCAGCAGCGGCCGAAAAAATTCGTTCATGGTTAACTGGAATGTTGAAGGCGCGTTGGTTAAGCCAAAAGGCATGACCGTGTACTCGTAACTCCCGTATCGGGTTCGGAACGCCGTCTTGTAGCAGTCAGCTTCGTTGACACGGATCTGGTGGTAACCGCCTCGCAGGTCAATTTTCGAAAAGAACTTTGCCCCACGAAGTTGGTCGATGAGTTCGTCGGCACGCGGAATAGGATAGCGAGACTTGATGGTAACCCGGTTCAAGGCGCGGTAGTCAATGCACATTCGTAGACCGCCATCTTTCTTCGGGGTGAACAGTATCGGAGCTGCGAACAATGAAGTACTGGGGCGATCGAAACCTTTCTCGAGCAGGTAATCCAGCTGGCGTCGAAGTTCATCCAGCTCTGGCTGAGTCAGCCTCCACTGTGTTCGAACCGTTGGTTGCGCGCCGGCTCCGACTGGATTTTATGGTCGTGGTCTCGCTCGGGTGGCAATCTTGGCGGTAGGTCGTCCGGAAAGATGTCGGCATGCTTGCGGATCAATGTCGCCAAGTCGTCGGGGACTGCCGCGCAGAGTTTGTCGATGTCGGCCGGTGCGCTGACAGCCGTGGATGCGATCCATCGGACGGCATACAGTTGTGCTCCGCGAATCATCGCTCGCTTGATAGTAACCGCGCTGACTGTCGCAGAATCTGGATTGTTCCACTTCAGAAGTCGACGCCACTCGCCACTCCATTTGATTCGACAGTCACCCGTCCGCCAATTGATGCTCGGGTTGTACTCGCGCAGCCAATCGCGTCCCAGCAGCATGTCGCAGCCGTCCAACGTTGTCGCCAGCATCTTCGTCGTAAAGCTGAAATTTTCGCCGCATGTAACTCGCACGTGAGGTACTCGCTCCCGAATTGCCAGGGGTGTGTCATCGACCAATCGCGCGTCGATTTCAGGCAGACACCGCTCCAGTTGCAGTCGCAATTTTCTCGCTTTCGTCACATCCATTAAACTGTGGCTTGCCCCGCCATCAACAAATATTTTTATGCGGGTATCACCAACTCTCTCTTCAACCAGCACAGGGTGGTCAACCGGTTCACCCCCCTTATTCAGCCAGGAATGGTCGATAGCCCAAATCGGCACTATAACCTGGTGGGGGTGGTGGCGTTTGGGCGACGCAGTCAAGTCAGTAGGTGGCCCATCTGCTACTGACGATCTCCATTTCCCGACTGCTTCTTGTCGTTAGGTAAGTTCTTCTTCAGCTGCGGGCAGTCCCTCACCATGTGACCCGGCTGGTTGCAGTGGAAGCAGGTCCCCGAAAATACTCGGGCTGCAAACACGTCCACGCCGTTGATTGATGTGTGTTGGGGCTAGCCTCGAAAGCGATTTCCCTCCCGGAAACCCGCTCTCGCGAGTCCACGTCGCGCGTCCAGCGCATCCACCATGCGAACAATCTCGTTGAAGGTCGTCGGGGCTCGCAGGACGATTTCTTGTTGAATCTCCGGTTTGAGTCCGCCCACGTAGCGATCGATTTTCTTGTCCTCGCTGATCCCTCCGATTTGGTCGCAGATGGCCAGAAACGATGCCGTGTATTCTTGGACTGGGCCCAACTGTCTCCACATCCGAAGCTTTGTGCGAGCATTTTCGCGCATGGATATGTGCTCGAATCTGCTTTTCAACGCTTCGCCCCACGCTTTCCACGTGCGGATCATGGTCGAGACAAAGATTGGTTCTGCCGTTGCCGTTGATGAACTCATCTCCCCAGCTGCCGCCCGTTGATTCCCTGCCGGAGCTCCTCCCTCGTCAAGATGCATGCGCCACCAGTCGAGTGCCGGTCCCCTCAGCAGCGACACAGCCAAGTTGACACGTGAGGCGTTGTCATTAATACTTGCTGCCGTGAAGAAGATTTCCATGGCGAACAGCCACCCGCTCACGGTGGTCGTCATGTGTGTCGGGTTGAACGGTGGGGGCATGGGAGGCTTGATTTTAATGGCCGTCCGCGGTTCGCTTTGGATTTCTTCAACTGCTTCAGGTGTCGCCGACGCCTTCGCTTCGCTCGAAACATCCTCGTCTCAGGTTACAGGCCGCTCCTGACGCGATTCACCCCGCGTCTGGCGAAATGACGAGTTTTCGTTGCGCAGCGACTGAACTTCGCTTCCCAGCGACTTGAATTTATCCGCGAGTTGTTGAAGTTGGGCCTGTAGTGTTGTCACTGTAGCCGCCCTGGCTTGCAACTCGTCAAACTCCTCCTGAGTCACGTTCCTAACACTACGACGGGCAGAGGTTTCCGGCGTGCTAGTCATGCTGGAAATTTTACCTGACAGATCTGAGGGTGCACACGCTTTTAGTTGGAGGAGCTTTAACGAGCTCGCCTACCAACTGCTGGCCAACCCTCTATTCTGTCGGGTCCTCTCCCGATATAAACGGACTACTTTACGGAAGACTAAGCGGGCAGGAACGGGGCTCTGATACCAGCTGTTATGAATTAATCAGAGTAATAACAGGTAGTGTAATAAAAGAGTCGTGATTCAAGAGTCGTCAATACAAATGAGGACCTAGGCATTTATAGGCACAACAGGGCTAGCCGAGAACCTCGCAAACAGGTTAGGGCGATTCGGCTGGCGAAAGCCACGGAGGCGCCGCACATTAGGTTTGGGTTTACGAAATGGTTCGGGACCGAGGAAAATGGTTGGGCCTGGTCTTCCGAGGGTCGAGGGCGTACGCGCTGTAGTTGAGCCCAGTAAGGAAAAGGAATTTTCCTTACACGCGGAGTGGTTGAACGAGTTTTGTCTGTCCCGCGTTACAATCACTTGGCGGTCCCACGACGGGAGATTTGCTCCTGACCAGGGCTTATGTTAGGTTTTTGAACAACTCTGGCGCTCAGGGCTCCCTTCAAAATTCTCCCTAAAAACCCAGGGTCCGAATCTGCACTGCCCTTTGTTTTTAGGGCCAGCAGAATAAATGCTCGGAGGACGCACATTTTCAAGGATCTTACTTGAGATTCTTCCACGCTCTGTGGTTGGGTACTAGGAGGAGGACGGGTGTTAGGAGAGCGGGAGAAACTTGTATTCTAGGGAGGGCACTGGAAGGGGGGGTGTAGGTAGTGAAAAAAATTAGGGTCGCTGAAAAATCTCCTCGGATTTTTCAGGGTCGCTATGAAAACTTCCCAGATTCTGTCAGGGCTGGTTCAAAAAGAACCTGGAACCTATCAAACAGTGAAATTGATGAATAGAGAGAGAGAGTACACAAACATATACCTAACTGTTGTACTCTCTAGAAGATGACCCTATACAGTCTATACAAGCATGATAACTAAACATGTTTGACACACCCCCTGGACTGCATAGGGGAATGTTCTAGACAAGCAGCTCAGGGTGGCACTACTAGTCCAGCCTCTGAGACAAGGGTCTAAAAGACCAGTCAGAAGGAGTACAGGCAAGGCAAGAACTAGTACAGGGCGGCACTACTAGTCCAACCACTGTAAGAGGACACAAGTCCAGTCTGAGTGTACACACAGATATATAGGACAGTACAGAGTCAAGGCCCGAGTAAGTGAGAGACTACAGGAACCAGACCAAGCTGCACACAGTGCCGCTGATGATCTTTAGGCGCAAGCGCCTTCGTAAAGATATCAGCTGTGTTGGCACCGGAGGCTAAGTGTACTACGCGAGCCTGGCGACGCTGCTGTAGCTCACGCAGGAGGAAGTACCGCAGCTGGATGTGCTTCGCTCTGCCCTCGAGTCGAGGCTCCTGACACAGGAGGATCATGGCCCTGTTGTCAGCGTACAGGACCGGGGCAGAGCTAGGCCGCTCACCTAAGTCAGTGAGCAAGAAGGTCAGCCAGCGGAGCTCCTGTGCCGCCATGGCACCGGCGTAGATCTCGGCCTCACAGCTGGACTGGGCAACAGACGAAGAGCGGGTAGCTCTCCACGAGACAGCACCTGAACCAAGGCTAAAGCAGTAGCCCTGGGAAGACCTGAGCGTCTCGGCGTCGTCTGCCCAAGAAGCGTCTGTGTGTCCAGTAAGGACCACTGGCCTGCGTCCGCCTAGCACTAACCCCATGCCCGATGTACTTGCAAGATAACGCAAAACCCTCTTAGCGGCAGACCAGTGCTGAGGTCGGTGCCTGCCTGTGGCCACGAAACGAGCCAGGATGCTGAGAGGGTATGCGAGATCTGGGCGAGTGCAAGTCATCAGGTACATGAGGCAACCCACTAGCTCAGCGTAAGGACCACTGGGATCTACCGACTCCTCAGGAACTGGAGCGGAGAGTCTGTGGTCCAGAGGAAGAGGGGTGGGCTGTGCGGAGGAGAACTGAAGGCCGAACCTCTGAAGGACCTGGCGCACCAAGTGTGACTGAGTCAGGGTGATGGTGCGCGCGGCTCTGTCCCTGGAGATCTGCAAGCCAAGGTAACGGCGCAGCTCTCCAAGGTCAGTGCACGTGTGTCTCTTCAGCAGCTCTGCCTTCACGGAGGCCAGTGCGTCCCTGTCAGCAGTGGCAAAGACCAGGTCGTCTACGTAGACGAGGATGTAGAACGGAGTCGAGCCAGCACGAACGAAGAGCGAGGGGTCTGCAGAGGACGGAAAGAACTGCAGGTCAGCAAGGGTAGCACGCAAAGTGTCGTGCCACTCACGAGGCGCCTGGCGCAGGCCGTAGACTGGCCGCCGCAGAAGCCACTGGGTCCCAGGGGGGAAGGTGCCAGTAAAGCCCTGAGGGCGACGCAGGTAGACCTGCTCGTGAAGGCTGCCCTGAAGAAAGGCAGTGGAGAAGTCGAGGGAGTGAAGCTCGTAGTCACGCTGAGCCGCTACGTGTAGCAGCACCCGAAGAGTAGTCATCTTCGGGGTAGGAGCGAAAGTCTGAAAGAAGTCCACCCCCTCGCGCTGACTGAAGCCTCTAGCCACGTAGCGCGCCTTGAACACAGGCGGCTCTCCAGGAGGGCGCTTCACCTTGAAGAGCCAACGGCCATCGACCACGTTCACCCCAGGTGGGGGAACTGCGTCGACGAAGGTGCCGGTGGATCTCCAAGATGCCATCTCCTGCTCCATGGCAGCTATCCACTGAGAGGCCCAGGGTCCCGAAACCGCCTCAGCGTAAGTACGAGGGGTCGGGATGTCGAAAGCGTCTGGGTCACCCTCAGGGACTAGCAGCATGGAACAGAGATGGGGAGCAGCCTCGGACAGGAAAGCAAGCTCAAACTGGCGGTCCTCCAGGACGTCACTGCCGAGGGCAGGAGCACCCCCGACAGACGGAGGACAGGCAGGGTGAGAGACCAGAGCGGTGGCGTAGTCAAGGCGGCGGGTAGAGGCGAAGTCAGCGACGAGGGCGTCAAGACTCGACACGGGAACAGACGGGTCGGTAACGAGAGAGGCAAGGACCCGAGGAACAAGAGGACGAGCGGCACGAAAGGAGTCGGACAGAGGAGGAGACGCAACGACAAGAGAAGACGGAGGAGGAGACAGGAGGAGGGGAGGTCGAGACGCGTGGGAACGGAGCAACATAGGGTGAGAGCGCGGGACAGGGGAGACAGGACGAGCACGAGAGGGGCGGCGAGACCAGACGTGTGAGGGCGGCGTCGGGTCAGGAGACAGAGGAGGGGACACAGGAGGGGAACGAGGGGGAAGACGAGCCGGGGACGAGTCTGGCAGAGGGAACACGGGGCCGTAGACGGGAAGAGGGGGAGACGGCAGGAGAGGAACAGGCGCAGGGTCAGGAGACGGAAGGCCGAGCAGACGGAGGGCGGACACAGGCGGGGACTGCTGCTGCGGCGACACAACACCAACACCAGGGCCACAAGCTGCGCGACGGCTACCTCCCGAACCCTCCACACCTGCACCCCCAGAAGGGACACCCCCAGAGTCCACAAACGGCGGCAGCGACGACAGCGACGGCGGCGGCGGCGGCTGCAGCGACGGCTGCGACGGCGGCGGCGGCGGAGACGACGGCTGCAACGGCGGCGGCGGTGGAGACGACGGCTGCAGCAGCTGCGGCGACGGCGGCTGTGGAGGCGGTGGAGGAGGAGACACCGGGGGAGGGACAGACGGCGAGGACTGCGCCGGAGGACTACCAGAGTCAGAAGACTCGTCGACCGGGACGACCGACGGGAGGGGGGTGACGTGAGACACACCAGAGGGGCCGGACGGGGGGGCGGGGGGGGGGGAGGGGCAGGGACCACCAGGGAGGGAGGAACCAGGAAAAGGGGGGGAGTAACCGGGGGACCACGGTGGGGAAAGCGGCGGTAGAAGGAGACGGACTCGTCAAAGGTGACGTCGCGAGAGTGAAAGAAGCGGTGAGACGGCGGGTGGTAGAAGTGCCAGTCGGACGCAGGGGAGGGTGCGGGCAGTGAGCTTGTCCGTGCCAGAGGCACGAACGTGAGCAAGGCAGCCCCAGACGCGGAACGCAGACGCGTCACCAGGGGACCCGGTCCACAGAAGGGTCGGCGAAACCTGCGGCCGCTGGGGGTGCGGCCACAGGTTAAGCTGGTGAGCGGCGTAGCGCACGGCGAACGGCCACAGAAAATGGGGTGCACCGGCGTGGATCATGGAGGTGCGAGCCACCTCCATGACCAAACCGATGCGTCGCTCAGCGACCCCATTCTGCTGCGGGGAGTCCGGCAGGGTAAACGTCTGGGTGATGCCCTCCGCACGACAGAAGCGACCAAGGACACCTGAGGCAAACTCGCCACCCCGGTCGGAGTGAAGGCGCAAGGCAGGGAGACCGCGGTGGACACGAGCAGAGACAAGCCAGGGGATGAGAACGTCAGGCACGTCGGCCTTCCGCTCCAGGGGGAAGACGGTGGTGTAACGCGTGAAGTCGTCGACAAGCACTAGGAAGAAGCGCTCGCGACGCGGCCCATGGACCGGGGCTGGGCCCCAGACGTCCATGTGCAGAGTCTGCAGTGGTGCGGTGGTAGGGGGAAAAGAGGAGGAGTGAGGTGCACGGCGGAGCCGGCCCTCGACACAAGGCGTGCACGGTGGGGCGGGGGAGGAGGGAAACTCGGGGAACGAACCGGGGAGACCAAGGACGAGACCGTGCTGGGACATGTGACGCAGACGTGGGAGTGCAGGGTGACCAAGGCGGTGGTGCCAAAGGAGAGTCGGGTGAGTGAGGGACCGACAGGAGCACGCGGCTGCAACCTGGGTGGACGCAACTACCGGGGGGGAAGACCCAGCCGGGGACGGCGCGGTGTCAAGTGTGAACAGGCCGGACACCGGGTCCCGGGGGAAAGTGGTAAGGGGGGCACCAGTGGCGGCCTCGGTACAGACAGCATACCGCTCGTGACCAGGGAACGTAGTGGTGACGCCAAGGTCCTGGAGGCAGCCGACACCAACTAGGTTCCTGGAGAACGAGGGGATATGCAGACCTGTGAGAGTGCCCGAAGGAACCGCCGGACAGGGAAGGGAGGTGGAACTGCGGGCAACGACGGGACCACCGGAGGGGTCAGCAAGAGTAACTGCAGCGGGAACAGGCAGCGGCGTCAGCGTCGTGGAGTCGCGGAAGAAACACCGGGAGGCGCCAGAGTCCAAGGTGAAGGAAAGCGCAGCAGTCGCGCGAGGCAGCAGTGAAGCGGTGGAAGCACCAAGGCTAAGCAAAGCAGGAGATCCTACGCCTGACGCAGCAGGGGAGTCTACGCTAGGCACCGCTACACTAGGCAACACGGGGTAATAAGAGGGAAGCACACTAGAGTCATCAGCATACATCACATGCAAGGCCGCTACAATGGCATCCATGTCCAAGTCAAAAATCCTAATGCTACGCCTAAGCAAGCTGTGCCAGTCCGGGAGGTCGGGCGCCGGGCCAAAGCGCTGGCGGAACAGGTCGTCCAGGCGACGAAAACAGCGAGGAGTAGAATGACCGATCTTACCGCAAACGAAGCCGCGGCGAGGACCGGTCTGGATCTGGTACTGACAGGGCCCGCCTCCAGAACCACCACCCGGTGCACCACCACGCGCACGACCACCACCAGCTCCAGGCCACCCAGGTGGGAGAGTACTCGCCTGCCTCGTCTGCGGCGGCTGCTGCGGCTGCTGCGAAGGCTGCGGCTGCGGCGACTGCTGCTGCTGCGGTTGCTGCAACTGTGGAGGCAGCGGGGCAGCTGGACCGGGCAGGGTCCCCACGTCCGCACCGGCACCGGACGACCCGCCTCCACCACTACCCCCACCCGCACCCCCGCCGCCTCCGCCGCTCCCAACCTTGGGGCGGCGGCCCTTCGCCGAGCGGGACTGCACTGCAGCAGCAGTCTCAGCCACAGCGACAGAGCCGTCGGAGAAGGTACACTGAGCGGGGGCACAACCCTGAAAGATAGGGACCGGTACTGTACCGCTCGCCAGGGCTATGGAGCGGTGACGAGTCTCTATGGCCGTCAGGGTGTCAACAAAGTCGGTGAGGGTGAGAGCAGCAGGGTGGATGCTAAGGAACTGGTCGCGGGCGGCGGCAAGGCGGTCAGGTAGGCGGGTGGCAAGGAGGTAGAGGGTAGAGGTCATGGGAGGCTGGTGGACTCTAAGCTGAGCATCAGTGCAGGCAGCGCGCCAGGCCTCATCTATCGAGCGCAGGTGGGCAGCGAGGTCAGAGACAGTGGGGAAAGACGCCAGGTCAGGAAAGAGCAGGGGAAGGATCAGGCGACCCACTGAGGCAGCAGGAGGGGTAGAATAGCGCTTGATGACAGCATCGAGGTAGGCCTGGGCGGTAGGAATGGTTCTAAAGCGAGGGCGCTCAGTGGGGGGGAGGGCATTGCTAATGGCGAGCTGAGCAAGGGCATCGCGGGAAAGCCAGACAGAGCGGGCAAGGGCAGCAGCGGCAGTGGACTCGCACTCAGCGGGCGTGGGATCAGCGGGCAGCACAGCAGGGGGGTCAGGGCAGGGGAGCATACCGTCTAGGTGTGCAGAAAGCGGGTGGCCGTCCTGCCGCTGGCCAGTGAGGTGGCGGCGAAGGTCAGCCAACCACGCCTCGAACTCCAGAGGCTGACCCTCAACATCAAAACGAAGCTCAGCAGCCATGAGGGGCAGTGGAGGACAGTGCAGTGCGGTGCAGTGCGATGCAGTGCGGTGCAGTGCGGTGCAGTGCGATGCAGTGCGGTGCAGTGCGGTCCAGTGCGGTGCAGTGCGGTCAGTGCGATCCAGTGAGGTGCAATGCGATGCAAGGCGGGGCAGGAAAGTGCAGGAGGGTGCAAAGTGGTGCGGGGAACGGGGGACAGTACCAGGAAGTATGGAGGTCCGGGGCAGGTGCGTCGGGGCCGGGCAGGCACGACAAGGCCGGGCGGCGGCGACGGGGCCGGGCGGCTGCGACGGGGCCGGGCGGCGGCGACGGGGCCGGGCGGCAGCGACAAGGCCGGGCGGCTGCGACGTGGCCGGGCGGCTGCGACGGGGCCGGGCGGCTGCGACGGGGCCGGGCGGCGGCGACGGGGCCGGGCGGCAGGGACGGGGCCCGGGCAGGCCACAGCAGGGCCGGGCAGGGGCGACGGGGCCGGGCGGGCGAGCAGGGGCCGGGCAGGTGCGACAGGGGCCGGGCAGCCGCGACAGGGGCCGGGCGGGCGCCACGCGGCCGATAGGCCGCGACGGGGCCGAGCAGGGGCGACGGGGCCGAGCAGGGGCGACGGGGCCGAGCAGGGGCGACGGGGATGGGTAGGGGCGCGACGGGGCCTGGAGGGGCGTTACCAAGCCCAGGTAGGGGCGCGACGGGGCCTGGGGGGAGCGCAATGGGGCCCAGGAGGGGCGCTACGGGGCCTGGGAGGAGCGCGACTGGGCTAGGGAGGGGCGCGACGGGGCCTGGGAGGAGCGCAATGGGGCCCAGGAGGGGCGCTACGGGGCCTGGGAGGAGCGCGACGGGGCCCTGGAGGGGCGCTACCAGGCCCTGGAAGGGGCGCGACGGGGCCTGGAGGGGCGCTACGAAGCCCTGAAAGGGGCGCGACGGGGCCTGGAGGGGCGCTACGAAGCCCTGGAAGGGGCGCGACGGGGCCTGGGAGGAGCGCAATGGGGCCCAGGAGGGGCGCTACGAGGCCTGGGAGGAGCGCGACGGGGCCCAGAAAGGGGCGCAACGGGGCCCAGGAAGGGGCGCGACGGGGCTAGGGAGGGTCGCGACGGGGCTAGGAGCACGACGGGGCCCAGCTAGGGGGCGAGCGGAAGCGTGAGGGGGGGGGGGGGGGGGGATCCTACCTACGCGTGATACCATATCAAACAGTGAAATTGATGAATAGAGAGAGAGAGTACACAAACATATACCCAACTGTTGTACTCTCTAGAAGATGACCCTATACAGTCTATACAAGCATGATAACTAAACATGTTTGACAGAACCAATCAGGGCTGGTCTGAAAACTACCTTCTAACTTCAGTCAAGTCAGGGCAAATGCCCTGATAACATATGCCCTGCTCCAGACTGCTCTGGCACACCAACCAGGGGTGGAACTGTATGAGTGGAACCCTGAGGGCGTGTCCACACGAGTTATACGGTTCCACCCTGTAGAACTCCAGTCATACGAGTTCCACATACGCGTTATAGTGAGAGAACCATCCACTATTTTAGGATACTATCCATCGACGGGCATGGATTTCATCATCCGACAACCCTGCTAGTACTCGCCTTGGGATTGCCTCCTGTCAAACACCTCCACTGTTCCATGTAGCGTACCATACATACCGCAGAAGCTCCTCCCTCTCCTCAATCCGCGGCTGCTTCTTCTGTTGGCGGTTGGATCGATTTAGCTTGAGTTCACGCGTATTACCTTCACACCATCGGCAGTGAGTTACCGGTTTCTCGCGAAAAACGTTCTGTCAGGTCGGCTTGACGGGAGCGGTGGGCTTGACGCCGTCAAGGAAGCGGGTGTGACGGAAGCGGCGGGTTCGACGGAAGCCATGTCATCATGAAGGCTCCAGGTTCCAAGTCTGCTGGGCGGTCGATCCGCCAGCAGAAGCGGCGACGCGTGCCGTTGTCTACCATCGCTATAGTCACAACCTGCGTCGCGCTTTTCTTTGTCTCCATCCTTTTCCGCCGAACGGTTTCCCGCGCCGCTGCAGCCGCGACCGCCGGTGCTAGTATCGACAGCCTCGATAGCAGAAGTAACGGGTTAGCCTCGGAAGTAGCGGACATAAGCCGGCGGATTCAGTTAACGTCACCGTCAACGTCATCTTCCTTGTCGGGTTCCTCCTCTGCCTCTTCTTTCCTCAGAGGCACAACTGGTCAAGCTAATGTCGCAGGAACTTCAGGGGTCGCCGGCCAATCAGGCGATTCGCAAGGGGATTCCAGCGACGCTGGCCAGCGAAGCGCGATCGTCGCTGGGCCGCGACGGGTGGTTGGATCCGGCGACGAGGATGTGAATCAAAATGCCGATCTAGGAGAAACCGGTTTAGGCGGAAATGGCGGGAAGCCGGGGGAAGGGAACAAACTGCATAACGAGGATGCCAATAACGAAGCCTCTAACTGGGCGACACTCTTTGAGGAAAAACCTCTTAGTTCAGGCAGCAAGGGCAACGTCGCTTTAGCAGCGGCTGCAGCCGCGGCTGCTGCGGACGACGATGACGATGCTGACGTGGATGCGGACGGCGCGGAGCACGAGAGCGCGACCCCCGCGAAGCTTCCTGTCCGTTTCCTCCCGCTCACGCACGATATGGGCGATGAGGAGCTCTTCTGGCGCGCCTCCATGGTCCCCCTGCGCCGCCGCAGGCGCGCGCGCGGAACTGGTGCGGGGGGGGGAGGCGGAGGCGGAAGCGGGGGAGCGGAAGTGGAGGGAGGGGGAAGCGGAGGCGTGGGTGGCGGCGGAAGGCGCAGTTTAGGGCCTGCGAAAGTGGCGCTACTGTTTAACAGCGCGGGGAAGATGCCGTTTGCCCCGCTATGGGCGAGATGGTTGGAGGGGCACGAGGACAGGGTGTCAGTATACGTGCTAACTGACGAAGCGAAAATAGATAAGTCGTTGTTGCCCCCTATTTTCCGGGGTAGGTTCGTGCCGGATAGGTCTCCTGACGAGTCAGCTTCTATTGCGTCTAAGACCGTACACATGAGCACAGTGGATGGCATGCGTCGTCTGCTAGCGAACGCGCTTTTGGACTTTTCTAACGAGCGGTTTGTGACTGTATGCGAGCTCTGCATCCCTATTCATAACTTCACATTCGTTTATTCCTACCTCCTCTCTCCACATCACTCCTCTTCCTCCTCCTCCCACTCCTCTTCCTCCTCGTTTCAATCCGGATCGCTGACGTCCTCCTCCGCGTTACATCTCCCCGGTACGGTTTCATCTGCGCCGCGTAGTTACATCCCGTCGAACGACGTGTCAGGGGAGGGCGGGAAGGACCGTTTCAACCCCAACTGCTTTGAGCCGATGCTGAGCGTCGAGCAGTGGCGCAAGGGAGGGCCGTGGATCGGACTCACAAGACGGCTAGCGGTGCAGGTGTGTGTATAGGGTGGGGCTGTGTGGAAGAGTATGCGTGGCTGTCGGCGTGTGATGGAGCCCAGCCGCTTTGAGCCCATTTTGAGTGTTGAGCAGTGGCGCAAGGGAGGGCCGTGGATCGGACTCACTAGACGATTGGCCGTGCAGGTGCATGTGTGCGTCTGTGTGTGGGGGGAAGGGGGGAGAAACAGTGTGTGTGTGAGGGAGGGGGGGAGAAACTGTGTGTGATTGTCGGCGTGTAGAATGGAGCCCAGCTGCTTTGAGCTGATGCTGAGTGTTGAGCAGTGCAGTGGCGGAAGGGCGGGTCGTGGATTGGACTCACAAGAAGACTGGCCGTGTAGGTATGTGTGAAGAGAGTGTGTGTGAAGAGAGCGTGTGTGAAGGAAAGAGAGTGTGTGAAGAATGTGCGTGTGAAGAGAGTGTGTGGTGAAGAGAGTGTGTGTGAGGAGAGTGTGTGTGAAGAGAGTGTGTGGAGAGTGTGTGTGTGAAGGAAAGAGTGTGTGAAGAGTGTGTGAGTGTGACAGCAGGCATGTAGAATGCATCCCAGCCGATGCTGAGCGGGAGGAATCAAGGCCATGGATTGGACTCACGAAAAGACTGCCCGTGCAGGTGTGTGTGCAAGTGTGTGTGCAAGTGTGTGTGTGCAAGTGTGTATGTGCAAGTGTGTGTGTGCAAGTGTGTGTGTGCAAGTGTGTGTGTGCAAGTGTGTGCGTGCAAGTGAGTGTGCAAGTGTGTGTGTGCAAGTGTGTGTGTGCAAGTGTGTGTGCAAGTGTGTGTGTGCAAGTGTGTGTGCAAGTGTGTGTGTGCAAGTGTGTATGTGCAAGTGTGTGTGTGCAAGTGTGTGTGTGCAAGTGTGTGTGTGCAAGTGAGTGTGCAAGTGTGTGTGTGCAAGTGTGTGTGCAAGTGTATGTGCGCAAGTGTGTGTGTGTGCAAGTGTGTGTGCAAGTGTGTGTGTGCAAGTGTGTGTGCAAGTGTGTGTGCAAGTGTGTGTGTGCAAGTGTGTGTGTGCAAGTGTGTGTGCAAGTGTGTGTGCAAGTGTATGTGCGCAAGTGTGTGTGCAAGTGTGTGTGTGTGTGTGTGCAAGTGTGTGTGTGTGTATGCAAGTGTGTGTGTGCAAGTGTGTGTGCAAGTGTGTGTGCAAGTGTGTGTGTGCAAGTGTGTGTGTGTCAACGTTTTCGTGAAGAGTACTCGAAGAGGGAGTGTGAACAGAGGCCCCGTTTCTTCTCTCCCCTTCCCCCCACGCTACCACCGGGCGATCTCAGACACCAAATTTCAAGACAAACTCCCCTGCTTCTAAGCCCACTTCCCCGCACTTGACTGAAACCCCCCCCCCCCCCCCCCCCTTCCACCACCGCAGGTGATATCAGACACCAGATTTTACGACAAGTTAGCCGCCTGCTGTGTGCCCTTGCACGGGGTCTTCCCACGTGCTACTAAGCCCCACCCTTGACTCACCCTCCCTTGGCTCAAACCCCCCCTTACTGACCACCAGGTGATCTCACACACCAAGCTCTACGATAAATCCATGGCCTGCTGTGTGCCTGTGCGAGGGTCTTCCCCGCCTGCTTCCCCTCGGAGCACCACCTGCCCTGCCCTCTATAGTGCCTTCCTCTTCCACTTCCCGCTTCCCCTCTCATCCTCTCTAAACGTTCCCTCCTCCCGCCTTCCCCCCACCCTACCACCAGGTGATATCAGACACCAAGTTTTACGACAAGTTTGCGGCCTGCTGTGTGCCCGTGCGCGGGGTCTTCCCCGCCTGCTTCCCCTCGGAGCACTACCTCCCCTCCATTGTGCCCGTCCTAGTCGACCTCCCCCCTGTGGGGGACTTTGGCCCCTTTGTTGACGAGCTCTGGGCGGGGATAGGGGACGGGGGAGGCGGAGGGGGAGGAGGAGGGGGGGGGATGGGGGGAGGGGGGAGGAGGAGTGGGTGGGGGGAGGCCGCGGGTGGAGGGGGCGGGGGGTTGCGGGGGAGTGGGGAGGATTTGGCGAATTGGAGTTTGGTGTTTGAGGATTGGTGGACTCAGCCCAACTCGGGGCATGCTTATGTTTACAATGCCACTGAGGTGAGTTTGCTCTGTCTTCCTTCCTTACCTTCTCACTTATGTATCTGCCCTCTCCAATTGGCACTTGCACATTCGCACTCATCTTCCTTCTCCCAAACCCCCCTCCCCCCCGTCAACCCCTCCCCCCTTTCCCCTCCCCTCAGCTCGCTGCTCACCTCATTCTTTTCACGCGCCACGCCTCTGCCACTTGGGCAATCTCTGCCATCTGTTCGCCTCAGTCTCTTCTCAACCCCTCCTCCCCCCCTCTCTTCCCCACCCCCCCCTGTGCCCCTTCCCCCCGCCCCCCTTCCCCTCTTCCCAGCTCACCCCGGACCTCATCACTCTCATGCGCCACTGCCACTTCGGCAATCTCTGCCATCTGTTTGCCGGCCACTTCCACCCCTCTGCCCTCTCCCGCATGCTCTCTCTCGGGCCCAAGCTCAGCCTGTGGGAGGCCAGGAGTGGAGACATGTGATAGTGAAAAGAGGGGAGACAGACGATGAGTCTAGGAAGCGGAGCAGATGATAGTATAAGGAGGGGGGCACCTTACCTCTGCCCTCTCCCGCATGCTCTCTCTCGGGCTCAAGCTCAGCCTGTGGGAGGCCAGGAGTGGAGACATGTGACAGGGAGAGGAGGAGGGAAGACATGTGACAGGGAGAGGAGGAGGGAAGACATGTGACAGGGAGAGGAGGAGGGAAGACATGTGACAGGGAGAGGAGGAGGGAAGACATGTGACAGGGAGAGGAGGGAAGACATGTGAAAGGGAGAGGAGGAGGGAAGACATGTGACAGGGAGAGGAGGGAAGACATGTGACAGGGAGAGGAGGAGGGAAGACATGTGACAGGGAGAGGAGGGGAGGGGAGACATGTGACAGGGAGAGGAAGAGGGAAGACAAGTGACAGGGAGAGGAGGGGAGGGCAGCAGGACTGACGTTTCAAAAAAAGGCACTCTGATTTTGCCCCCCAAAAAAATTCCCGAGTCTGAAGGGTTATTTTTCATTTTTTCGCTACTCTGAAATCTGTGTCCAAGAGTCAACGAGTCTGAAATACTCAGGGTTCAGAATGTCGAATCAGAATCCTGCGCCCAAGTCGAAATCTTGTATTTTCAGAATTCACATTGTTGGAAATACCTCAAGGACTTCAGCGTTTCTGAAGTGTAACACCACACTTGAGTGAAGCCGTATCGAGTATGCGAGTCAACGGAGGTTACACGAGGAGGTTGGATGAAAGAACACGAAAGGACAAAAGACTCCAAGGGTCGCAACCGGAGGTTGCGACTGACCGTTACAACTACAAGGGTGGTAACCGAATCGACCATCGAGTCACTGTGCGACTCGATAACCGTTCCTTCACCAGTGTTGGGCTGAGAAAAAACCCTTTAGGATCTTTTGCAGAGACTAAGTCCCAACTGTAAAGACTTGAGACTTGGAGTAGTGCAGCGGAAGTTGAGGCAGTTGAACCCTTGTACTAGTATGTGAGAACAAGTGATTGATTAAAGAAACAAGCATACAGCAATATATAGTAGATAAGAAAGCAGTTGTAGAATACAGTTACAGGAACGGTTTATCGAGTCGCACAGCGACTCGATTGCCGCTTCGGTTACCATCCGTGATGTTGTAACGGTCAGTCGCAACCTCCAGTTGCGACCTTTCGAGTCCTTTCGCATTCTTTGTCCGCCCCCTCGTGTAACCTCCGTTGACTCGCGTGCTCCCCTGTAATCTTCCTCGAGTACAGTGTTACACTTCAGAAACGCTTAAGTTCTTTGAGATATTTCCAACACTCCCCTTCGTTTCTGGAGTGCTGGAGTGTTCAGATCCGGTGGCGTTTGTTTGCCCGGTTAGGAGCATGCAGTAGTCGAATTTTGCTTTCGCCAATTTCTTCGTCAGATAATCTGCGGCCATTTCTGTCGTCGGGCAGTAACTGAGTTGAAGTCTCCCCTTCGCGATTTCATCCTTGACGAAGAAGTACCGCAGGGCGATGTGCTTGGTTCGATTGGCGAAGCCGTCCTTGTTCGCGATTTTGATCGCAGATTGGTTGTCGCAGAGGAGTGAGAAGGCGGGCAGGGTCGCGATCTTCGCTTCTTCGAGTAACTCTCGTAGGTAGAGTCCTTCCTTGGTCGCAGTACAAAGGGCGATATACTCTGCTTCAGCCGAGGATAGTGCGATTAACTCCTGCTTGCTCGACTGCCAGGAGATAGTTCCGATAGGTTCTAGTCGGTAGATGTAGCCCGTCCTAGACCGTCGATTTTCGCTGTCTCCCGCGTGGTCGGCGTCGACGTATCCGAGTAGTCGTACGGACGGTGTTGTTGCCTTGCTGTAGGTAAGCCCGATCGTCGGCGTGGAGACGAAGTAGAGTAGCGCTCGATTGAGTTCTTCGAGATCTTCCTGTTGCGGATGCTTCAGATGTGTCGCCAGCTGACTCGCACTATAGGATAGGTCGGGTCGGCAGGTTACTGCTGCGAATAGTAGGCAGCCGAGCTTCTGTTGATACTCCTGGATTTGTTTCGCGGGGAGTTTTGTAGAGGCGCTGCCGTTGTTCCCGTAGCGGTAGGGAGTTGGGACCGCAGTCGGTGTTAGAGCGAATTTCTTCGCGACGGTGCTTGAGTACTTTCCAGCGTGTAGGTAGAACGCCGTGTCGTCTTCGACGACGTTCAGTCCTAGGTACTGCGTAACTTCGTCGGACACCGTGAGAGTTAAATCTTCTTTCAGCTCCCCTTCGAACCAGGTGGCGATGTCGGTAGTTGAGCCGATGTAGAGCAGGTCGTCGACGTAGACGATGAGCAGAACATACTCTCTTCCCTTCTGCAGTCGGTACATCCCTTGGTCATGCGGCAGCTGTAGGAAGCCGATTTTTACGAGACGGCTGTGAAGATGCTGCTGCCAGAGCCGCGGGGCTTGCTTGATCCCGTATAGGGATTTTGTCAGTCGGCATATTTTCGTGGGGTCGTCGATGAATCCGTGGGGTTGTTCGACGAAGATCTCAGCGTCCACAGGTGCGTATAGGAACGCATTCGCGACATCGATTTGGCGTAGTGGTAGTGTTTTTGTGGCCGCGACGGCGAGTAGGATGCGTAATGAGGTGTGACGGGAGACTGGGGCGAAGGTTTCTGTGTAGTCGGTTCCGTATCGTTGATCGAAGCCTCGTACGACCCATCGAGCTTTGAATCGTTCGATGGAGCCGTCTGAGTTGGTCTTGATGCGGTGCACCCATTTCCCCGAGAGAACGTTCTTCCTGTTGATGCTCGTTGCAGGTACCAGTTTCCATGTTTCTCGGTCTTGCAGAGCTTTTAACTCCTTTTCCATCGCTTCTTTCCATTTTGCCTTATGTTCCCCCCCAGAGCCTGCGACAAGGTTGAAGGCTCACGCGTAGAAGGCGGCGGCGGATGCTGGACGGAGACCCAGAGGCCTAGAATCTGGAGTCCCGTGGGTGTGTGTCGAGGGGAATTGTCATTCCCCGAATAAGCTGCTTCGTCACCGTCTTCGGGGTCAGGTAAGAAATTGGGGCCGATGCGTTCCGAAATATTCGTGTCGACGGGGTGCGGTGTAGCGTAACCTTGGTCGGCGAAGTGGTAAAAGGTGTCGAGGTTGTTGCTATCGAGGGGATTATCTTCATCGAGTGGAACAGGTATGGAACAGAATGGGAGTGGCCCGGCAGCTTCCGAGGCTCCAGGTACGTCTTCTTCTGCTGCGTCAGCCACGGCAGCATGGTCAGCGAAGGAGCGAAGGCCCGCGAAGCCGTCGGTGGGGTCGTCTGAGTTGGCAATGTTGTCCAGGTAATGCTGCAGCGTCAGTCGCTCGTAGAAGATAACATCACGTGATGCCACCGTATTTTTGTCTTGTATGTCGAGGATCTTCCACGCGTGAAAATGTTTGGCGATGCCGAGGTGTAGTCCCCACCGAGCTCGTTGAGTGAAGCGTCCTGCTCGAGCTGTGTGGGGTCTGTATTGTACCATGCAGCCGAAAACTCGAAGTAATTTTGTGCTGCCCCTTTTTCCCGTCCACAGCAGGTGTGGTGATGCGTTGTTGGGGAGCGATGACGAGGACAACAGGTTGTGCAGGTGGACTGCATGTGTCATCGCGTCTGGCCACAGTGCGTTGGGCAGCCTCATCCCCAGAAGCAGTTTTCGCATCGTCGTCTGCAAGGTCCGGTTCATGCGTTCTGCTACCCCCTGCTGCTGGTGAGCATAGGGCAGAGACACCAGGCGTCGGATTCCCCTTTCCGCGAGATAGGTCCTGAAGCGTTGTGACTGGTATTCCAGTGCACCGTCTGACTGGAAACTCTTGAGTTTGGTTCCTGACTCTCGTTCGGCGATTGGAAGCCATGTGGTGAATGCCTCGAAGGCTTGATCGCGCGTTTTGAGATTGAAGTGCCAGACGTATCTGGTTGCGGCGTCGATGAACGTGATGACGTAGTTGAAGTCGGCTTCGGTGTCGTCTCGAGGCATGTTTAGAATATCGCTGTAGACCTTTTCCATCGGAGCGTAAGTGGGTGCGCTTGGATTGTGATGGGCTGGGAAAGGTTGATGAGGAAGATCTGCTTCGGGGCATGTGAAACACCGTGCGCGTGGTCGTCGGAGTTCCTGGCCGCTCGTCGTCAGAAGGGCGTTGCGTTCTAACACTTCTGCTTGGATTGTTTGAAGTATCGTGCTGTTTGCAGGATGTCCGAGACGTTGGTGCCAGATGTCGTCGGGAGCGCGGTGACCGGGCGAGCGGTGGTAGATGTCGGCGTTGGAGAAGAACGCGACGACCGAGGCGGGACTTCGACAAGCTTCTCGTGTGGCGGGCATAAGTTGGTCTGCTTCGGTTGGCTGTCCTCGTGTCGCTGGTGGTGGTACTCGGCTGGGTCCTGCTGCCGATACTGCAGGTGATGGTTTTGTTGGGACACATGCGGGTACTTGTCTTTCTTGTCTGATAACTGCTAATGCTCGTGTTCTTTCTGCTGCAGGTATGGTGTTGGAGTGCCAGAAGCCGTCGCTGTCGAAGTCGGGATCAAGATCTGGCGGATGAGTCCAGGCGGCGAAGGATACGATACCGTCGCTGTCGGCAGTTCCGCGGTCGGGGACGAAGTCCAACACGAAGACACCGGACTTCAGGAGGGCACGACCGATGAAGAGACCGCCCTTCCCGTGGTAAAGTCGGAACTCGTTGGAGAAGGAGTCGCACTCCAGGTGAATCCCCTTAGCCATTAGTTGGCTTACGCTTAATAGGTTGTATCCCAGATTGTCGACGATGAGGACCTTGTTGAGCTGAAGAATAACGTTTGTCTCCATTGATTGTAACTGAACCACGCCTTGTCTATTTGTTTTCAGGTTTTCGTTGTTGGCGACGGTGATGACGACGTCACGGTTGAGGCGTCGCTCGTGTTGTACGAAGCGTCCGGAGGAGCACATGTGCTGACCGCAGCAACTGTCCAAGAACCAGGTGTTCCGCCCGGTGGGTTCGGCGTTAGCGACTGCAGCGTATGTCGGGTTGACCTGAAGTCCTTGCGAGCGCGGCGGCGGGAATTCCTCTTCGTCTGGTGCGTAAGTGGGTGGTGAAGCGGGTGCGCAGTTGTCGATGTGTACCATGCAGTTGATGATGTTGGGTGTTTGTTGTGCAGATGTTGAAGAGCGCCTTGGAGGACTTGCTTGAGTGGAAGCGACTTGTGGGTCTGCTGCACGGTAAACGCGAGGGCGGTTGCAGTTGACCTTGGAGTGCCCGGAAGTCTGACAGTTGTGGCAGAACGGCGGCACGATGGTGAGTCCTCGGTTGTCACGTTGATCTTGCTTGCTGCGTCGGTTGTAGTTGTTGTCATTTCTTCTTTGAGTGTAGAAGACTAACTGCTGTTGCTTCCTTGGTTGTCTTTCCTCGAACAGATCCATCTCCTGTTGTTCAGCGTGAAGCTCGGCGCAGAGGTGCATCTCCGAAATTCTTCCGTGGGCTCGAAGAAGTGATCGTGTGGTTCTCCCATTCTGGCCCGAGCCCGGCGAGGACAAGTGTCACGAAGCTTTCTTCAGTGATCGTTCCTCCGCACCGAAGCAGGCGGTCGCGGAGGGTCTGGCAGCGACTCATATACTGCATCGCCTTTTCCCCGGTCTTCATCTGTATTGTTGTCAGCTGTTGCATGAGTCTGCTTTGTGTCACGCTGTCGTTTGCTTGGTAAAGGCATTTGAGGTGGTGCCATGCGAGCTCCGCGGAGTTTCCATAACTCCGATACGTTCTGATGCTCTGCTGCTCTTGTGGTGACAGGTTTCTCAGGAGTACCGTGTACGCCAGCAGCGACTGATACGTGAAGATCTCTTGTTCCTTCCCAGTGCCGTTGCTTGGGAATGGCAGGGACCCGTTGAAGTATCCCAGAAGATGCGCGGCCTCCATCAGCAGCTCAAACTCGAAGCTCCAGGTAAAGAAGTCGTGTCCGTTGAACGGTGAGGATGTCTGAAGTTTGATCACGTGTGAGAACTGCGCCTGTAAACTTAAGATTTCATTCGGTGTTTGTTGTGAAGCAGCTGCTGTTGGCTGGGCACGGGGCGGCATGAATTCGAACGTCCCCGGCGAAGAATGATAAGGCGCAAAGGTAGGCGCTTGGTTTGTGTCGCCCGAAGGATGAGTTGTCGAGGCTCATCGGCGCTAATCCCATATTCCCTCCATTGCTCTGTGTTGAGTGCGCAGGTGTCCTTGTCTGCTGCTGCTGATCGAAGTGTGACATGAAGCTGAAGAATCTCTCCATGAGATTCGGGTCCACACTTGAAGAGGGAGACGGGGTCACCATCTCTGGTACTCTTCCCGTTGTTTCTTGAGCAGTCCCGGTCTCTGTCTGCAGTCCTGAGGTGTGCAGACCAGAGTTGCCGTGTTGAGTTTCTTGGGCGCTGGGTGAGCCCGTAGAGACTTTCTTGCCCTTGTTGTCCATGTCTTGTAATCAATGAAGTCGTTGAATTGAGTTGAGTTGCAGGTTGTTGATAGGACGTAGTTGCTGGGAGTTTGGTCTCTGACCAGCTCTCATACCATGTTGGGCTGAGAAAAAACCCTTTAGGATCTTTTGCAGAGACTAAGTCCCAGCTGTAAAGACTTGAGACTTGGAGTAGTGCAGCGGAAGTTGAGGCAGTTGAACCCTTGTACTAGTATGTGAAAACAAGTGATTGATTAAAGAAACAAGCATACAGCAATATATAGTAGATAAGAAAGCAGTTGTAGAATACAGTTACAGGAACGGTTTATCGAGTCGCACAGCGACTCGATTGCCGCTTCGGTTACCATCCGTGATGTTGTAACGGTCAGTCGCAACCTCCAGTTGCGACCTTTCGAGTCCTTTCGCATTCTTTGTCCGCCCCCTCGTGTAACCTCCGTTGACTCGCGTGCTCCCCTGTAATCTTCCTCGAGTACAGTGTTACACTTCAGAAACGCTTAAGTCCTTGAGATATTTCCAACAATGTTTCAGACGAATTCTTATAACTTGTCTGAACGATCAGACGAATATATTTGGCTCGTAAAAAAATCAGATGAAACATAAAAACCCGGTCTGATTTTCAGACCATCAGACCGATTTGGTCTGATAACGGGAGCCCTGGTTGGGTGCCCCTACGTTTTTTCTGCCGAAGGGCTTCAATCGTTTGGTGTGTTCCTGTACCAATGACTCGGGGGTTTCAAGTTCAAATATAGCATAGAAAATAGCAGAAATCATAACAAAGAGAGTGGTACAGCCTGCCATCCATCCGCACACACAGGGGGCGGATGGATGGAAGGCTGTACTAGCCAGCAAAGTAGCACAGAAACGGTAAGAACACCAACTTATAAGGGGTACAGCCTGCCATCCGTCCCCACAGCCAGAGCGGGTGGATGGATGGAAGGCTGTACATGCCTTAGAACTAAACCCTGAACAAAAACCCGAAACCCAGTCCCTGATGCCATAAGAACAGCCTTGGCTGATTCGTTATAACCATCAGCATCACTGTAGAAAGCTTCACCATAGCCTGGGAAGGTCGTCAAAGGAGAAATCTTCGATTTTCAGCTCCTGCAGGTGTGGCATGGCCATCTGCTGCATGCCTGCACCACTGCCTGCTTCCCCCCTGTCCTGCATCTCCCCTACAGCTCCAGTTATCTCCGGCTCACAGGCTCGCTCATGCTGCGTCTGCGGAACAGCAGGAGAACCCAACGCAGTACCGGCAGCATTAGGGTTTACTGCAGTGCTGACGTCAGCAGAGGGTTTCTCCTCTAGGGAAGGTTCCTGAGAAGCATCAAGAACGGGCTTGTAGATCACCTTGGCTCGGAACGGCCGCGCGTGCGAATGCTCCCCGATATAAGTCACGAGCAGATTCGTATGTGTCGCAGCTACACTCTCGTCTTCGGGCTGCTCCGGGCACCTTTCGATAACCCGTCGTGCACCGCAACCCTCCTTGCTACACCTAAAGTAACTTCTTTCATAAGGGCTCGCTTTTATCGCCTTTTGGCCATATTTTCGCCAGCGGTAACCATCCTCCACGTCGCCAACCACATCGCGACCGGTTCCCTCGACCTGCACGACCGTCATCGTAACCGTCTGTCCGTCTGCGTTTGCTCCCCGCTTCCGCTTCCGCTTCCGCGCCCCCCGCTCCCCCTCCCGCCGGAATTCCCTCCAGTGCGCAACCTTTTTCCCCTTCCGCCGCTGCCCCCAGCGGGGGAAATGCTTCCCGGGGCGTTCCCACCCTCGCTAAACGCGGCGGAGGCACCCTTCGTTAAAGGCACAGAGTGAAGATTAGGGGATGTTGGGCTGACGGTGTTCTCTTCTTCCATCGACCGGCGCTTTTGACGGCTACCCGTGCTATTAGCGCTTCCCGTGCTGCAACTTGACGGCTCGACGGCTAAGGCGGAACCGCGCGCAAGAGCAGCGACCGCAGCAACAGCTGCGCTGTTAATCCCCGCGAATCCTGGGGCTTCCCCGCCGTAATTCCCGCTAGAGGAATTATCATCGCACTCCTCCTTAGGTTCCGAAACGGACCGGAAAAGGAGCGCGCGAGCCGCTGCCGAGTCTACTGCCGAACCTCCAGCCAAACCTGCAGCTGCTGCCGGAGCTCCGCGGTCGGAGGCGGATCGGATCATATGCCCGCGAGCCACCTCCGCAGCAGCGGTAGCGGCGGTAACTGCAGCGGTGGCGTTAACAGCAGCAGCAGCGAGATCCTTGGCGGCGGCGGTGGCGGCGGCGGTCTGCGCGTGCGCGTCTCCCCCAGCGGCGGCCCCGGCGGCGGCGGCAGCGACGCCTAAACTGCTGTCCATGACGCCGGCGGCGACCGCCGCTTCGAGCACGGCGGTGGCAGCAGCCATAGCGTCGGAGGAAAGCGCCGAGACGAGCCGCGCGAGATCCTCCGTGCTGAGGCTCTCCAGCAGCGCGAGCCCCGCTGCGGTGGAAGGATCCGCGGAGGCGGGGAAGGCGGAAGCGGCGAGATCCGCGGAAGCGGGGCAGGCGGGGGAAGCGGCGGCGGCGGGGGGAGCCTGGGGCTGCGGCACAGCGGAGTTTTGCGGAAGCTGCTGCTGGGACTGACGCGGCTTAACCGGGGAAGGCGGGATCCCGTCACACCCGCTGCAAAACCCGCCATCTCCTCCGTGACTAAAACGCGGCCGGACGCTCCGCCCGCAGCTCCCGCACCGCCCTGCGAAGTGGGGGACACGCGGCGGCCGGGGAGAGTGCCACGTGGATGATTGTGTTCCTCGCGGTAAACGATCTCCATCGTACTCCCATCCTCCGACGACCGCTCGACCGTCTTCTTGGCGGGACAGCGGGGCACGGCGCAGCGGAAATACGCGCGCGGATACGCCGCGCCCTTCGCCGCCTTCTGCCCGTACTTACGCCAGAAGTAGCCGTCGTCCAGCGGCTCGGCGGGAGCCGCCGGGGAAGCCGCCGCCGCCGGAGATGCCGCTGCGGGCGCCTTCTGCGCCTTCTCGGAAGGTTCTTCCGTCGAGGATGCTGGTTCCGGCTTCGCGGCAGTCGTAGCGGTGGGAGCGCCGAGAGGAATAGCGACGGAGACGACAGCGCTAGCGGCGGGTAGATCGGTTGGCGGAGACGGAATAGGAACAGCAAAGGAGGCGGGAGTGGCGGCGGCGGCGGCGGCGGCAGCGGGGATGGCGGCGGAATCCGCGACCTCGTTGTAGTCATTCTCGTTAAGGCTACTCTCGTCAAAGTCACGGTCGGGCGACGAAACGTCGACGCTGTTCGGGCTCTCGATCTCCGGAAGCGCGTCGTCCATATCCTCATCCGTCTGCGGCGCGGCGACGGACTCCGACACCTGCGGCTCGGGCTGCTTCACCTGCGGCGCGGGCTGCTGCTCTACCTGCGGCACGGCCCATTGCTGCATCTGCTGCTGAAACTGCTCGAAAAGCATCGGCGACGCGAGCGGCGCGGGGACGGCAGCGGCCGGCTGGCAAACGCCTCGAACACGCCGGCAGCCGTCGGCGACGACGCGAGCGCGCGCTTGAGCGCCTCGCCAGCGGGCGACGCGGCGATGGCGGCGGTGGCGGCGCAGCGCGGCGTGTAGAGAAGCGGAAGCAGGCTCGCGAATAGATGCAGCCCCTGCTCGCGCAGATCCGCGGGGGTCCCCGCGGTGGGGAGGGTTGACGCGAGGCTCCCCACGCCCGCGGATGAGGGGAAGGATGGGGGGAAGGATGAGGGGAAGCGGCGCTGGGGGATGGAGATCTCGAGGACTCCGCATTCGTCCTGGAGGAGCTCCTCCAGCTGCGCCACGGGGAGGGAAGGCGGGGACGGCGCGGAGGCGGAAGGCGCGTAGGCGGAAGGCGCGGAAGCGGCGGAAGCTGGTGGCGCAAGGCCTGCAGTGGCGGAAGGAGTGGTCGCGAAGGAAGGGGAAGCGGGGGCTGTGGGGAAGGTTACGCCGGATGAGGAGCAGAAGGAAGCGGAAGCGGCGGGTGCGGCGGTGGTGTTCGGTGCGGTTCGGAACGCGCTAGCTGCGCCGCAGTTGGCGGCGGGAGCAGTCTCCCACGTCGCTTGCGTCGCCACCGCCGTCGCCATGGCTGGCGCTGGGCCTGTTTGCGCGGCAAACGCGGCGGAGCCTGCGGCGGGGATTGCTGGCGCCGACGACGTTGCGAAGGTTGTCTGCTGCTGCGCCCAAATCCAGCAGGGAGAGGCCTCGTCGGGAAAAAACTCAGCGGAGGGTAAATCTAGCGCGGGTGGGAATGGCAGACGAGAGGCGTCGTTGCTGACGGGAGGTCTGTGAGGGGATCTGTGGGTTGGAGACAAGAGGAGTTGCTCCTGGAACAAGGCCAGCTGAAGTTGCTGCTGCTGCTGCTGCTGTTGTTGCTGCTGGTTGTGCTGGTATTGGTCCATGCGCGGACTCCACGAACAGGCTGTGCTGGATGACATGGACGGTAGGGTTTCCTTTGCTGCGCTGGCTTTCTCTCGGTGGTGAGATTGGGGGTGAGCTAGCAAGGCTAGGGGAAGACCATCGTCAACGCGCTGAGGTCGTGGGTACTGGAAGGATTTCGAAAAACAAAACCAAAAGAAAATGGTCGGTTGCTGGGTGAGGAGAAAAGGATAAGTGGGGCAAGAGAAGGGAGGAGAAGCATTCACACACGGCCCACGTTGGGAAATGGGAAAGAAATGATTTTGGCGTCGTTGACAGGTCAACCTCTAGACTATATGGTGCAGCCAAGGCGAGCCGAGAGACGCCGCAATGCATTCCACGTTCCAATCCGACGGTTCGCATGAATTTACATGTGGCTCGACGATCCGACGGCCGTGCCTTGCCTCTCGTTTCTTCGGAGACGCGCTGAGGGCTGCCAGGGGGCTTCGTAGGAGGAGACCCTGCGTGGACTCAGTCAACGATGCTCACGGACCAGGAAAACCATCCGTCCAAAAACCGTTACCGTAAATCGTGGGCTGGGGCACCACTGCATCAAAACCATCCCGTGTTTGCCATCCTAGCTTCTACCGAGGTAAGTTTTAGCT
Organism: Closterium sp. NIES-67; assembly: GCA_027943415.1. Lineage (NCBI taxonomy): Eukaryota > Viridiplantae > Streptophyta > Zygnematophyceae > Desmidiales > Closteriaceae > Closterium > Closterium sp. NIES-67. The sequence continues at coordinate 30,341 of BQMB01001559.1, forward strand.
GGCGCAGTGGCCAACGTGCAATGAGGATACCATAGCTCCTGCCACCGAAAAACGTGAGTTCTGAGTGGATCCATGGATTTGGTGCCACGGGTTTTGAGCTGGGCTCTTCAATGAAATCTGCGTTTCCATGAGATTTTCCTACAGTGCCAAACAGCGCTCTTAGCTAAACAAGAACACCGCTTAACTGTCGATGGCCACCGAGCAGCTTCTGACGTGTCCATCCTTCAGCCAACTATGCATGATTCGCCCAACTGTTGCTGGAAGCTGTCAACTGAACGATTCCAAACAAAACGCGGAGCCGCAGGTGGCCTCCCTCCAACATCACCTTCGGAGCAGGTGGTGGGACGCGGTTGATTGGTTCGGTCCGAGCCAAGCGAACACCAAATGACCCAGGCTCGGTGACAGGTTGGTGTCACGTTACACCTGTAATACGCTACCAAACGATTTTGTATTTCACGTGATTCGAAATCGTCATACAGAAATGTAACATCCCCCGAGCAAACAAAACATTTGGCGGGAAATCTACAGCTACTCGCGCGGCTCGAGTGCTTTGGACGGAATGTTTGAGCTTCTCTCAGCACATGGTTACTCAGCTGTCACGTAGGAAACAAGGAAGTTGCCGCACGACATTGACGTGTGGCAAGTTGATACGCCGAAAGGATTTTCGACTTTTCGCCTAGAGTGGTCAAAGCGAGTCGTGACAACTGGTATGTAGGACTGTCTGTAGGAGGCAAGAGCAGGCGAGTTTCGCAATGTCAGTCTGTCCGAATATCTGGACTGTTTCGACGAAACAGTAAGGAAGGACAGCTGTACATTGTCCCAAAGCTGACATTTGTTTCGCTCAAACTCACTCACATTGAGCGAAGCTGGAACTTAGGGATCCATATATAGCAATTCATTACCGAGGCTTCTACAGGGCGTATGACCCCAACAGTCAACCGCTGCGACTGTACCCTGACCGTGCGAGCCAAACCTTCTTCTGTGCCTTCTCGGATCTCGCTTTGACACTTGGTCCTCCGAAGCTTTACCCGAACCGTCTCATCCTACAAACCAGGATTAGCTTAGGGGTTCCTGCATTGCCTCGTCTCATTTCTTATATCGTGTCAAAGCGAGTCGTGACAACAATTTTGACATCACCATCTGCACTACTCGGCAGTTACATGTAGGGTACCAAATCGACATTTAATATTGCACCAAACTTGTAAGCTTCAACTTATCAGGAACAATGTGTGATGTGGGTCCTCCTTACAGCAGAAGCTTTCACAGGATGAGTCCGCCTTTGACCTGCAATGAAACCAAGTATAGAGACAACAGCAGGACACCTCAGTTAGGTACGTGCCTCCCTTTCATGACACCAGAGATGCTTGTGCATTGGAAGAATTTGTAAGTAATAAATAAATGTTCCAACCAATAGTGAGTGACCACTAAATGATTCAAGTTACCAGAAGACCTCATTCCTCAGCAGACATCATCAGGAGGGCGGATGACCCTCGATATGTCCCGAAAGATGGTTAATTAAACTGTGATCTAATCACTGGTCTCAGGCACTGACAGACTTGATGTACGTTTGAGTGAACCAGAAACATAGAACTGAGGGATTGCGAGCTTGCGAGCAGGGGTAAAAAGAGTGAGATGATACAGTCAGAGTGAGAGGAGAGTGAGAGAGTGAGTGAGAGTGAGAGGAGAGTGAGTGAGAGTGAGGAGAGTGAGTGAGAGTGAGAGGAGAGTGAGTGAGAGTGAGAGGAGAGTGAGTGAGAATGAGGAGAGTGAGTGAGAGTGAGGAGAGAGAGAGAGTGAGTGAGTGAGAGAGAGAGAGAGAGGGGGAGAGAGAGAGAGGGAGAGAGAGAGAGCAACCATTTGAGTCAGCGCCTCTCATCCGATGGATATCTAGTCTTTCTCATCATGGCAATCAGCTAGAGCTAATAACAGTTTGCATAATCACAGAGGCGATAGGACTCAAGAGGAAAGAAAAACCACGAAAATCTCAGGGCTCAGAGGCGATAAACGGCCCTTAGATATACACCCTTATGTCTCCCATCCCTCCCTCCCCGTTACTCCTTGCCGAGCAATTTCCCCACCTCGAGTCACTTTGTCCCATTCAAGATATCCTTTCCTCTTCCGCCAAAAAGCAGCAGAGAGGAGATTGAAAGAACCCAAGACCTCTCATGTTATTGATCTAGAACACCGCATTAACAGCCTGATTAATCAGGCGATGCTTCGGTCGGTTGCAAATTTGAATCATTGAGGCCTCAACACAATGCACTGGTGGCATCAGAGGAAACCCTATCAGTACAAAACCCTACTCACTCACTCAGAGGGGAGCCTTCTCAGCGCAGAACCCACTCGCTCAGAAAACCTTAAACCCCTCTCAGAGCAGGTCGTTCTCAAAGTGGAATAGGAACTTACCAGCGGAACGGGGCCATAGGGAAGAGCGCGTTGAGAAAGAATGCAGCCCGCAATATTGTCCGCACTCCGGAGAAGACGAAACACCAGGTGCCAGGAGATGACGACTGGAGCCCCTTCAGCGTTCACTGGCGTTGACTATTATCGACCAGCTACCAGGTTAGCTTCTAGGACCTTCCACGTCAGCGTGTGATCTGCCGTGTGGTTTCTCGAGGCCAGAGAGCCATTGACATCTGAAAGGATTAAGGAGGGAAGGAGAGATGCAACAGAATGATTCGACGAATCACGGAAAGCGCAAAGAGAAGCACAGCGGCAGCAAGCAAGGAGCATGGACGATCGATGAGACGCAGCGGGATACACGGAAGAAGATTACGTACGAAGAAAAGGTACGCGTAGAGACCTCATTCGTCAGCTGACATCATCATGAGGGTGGTTAACCCTCGATATGTCCCGAAAGATGGTTAATTGAAACTGTGATCTAATCACTGGTCTCAAACCTTGAGATTTGGTGGAAGGCGTGGTAATGAAGAGGAGAGGAAGGGCGAGGGCAAGGGAGAGAAATGACGTCAAGGGAAGAGAGAAAGATGGGAAGCGCTAAAACCACTGCGAGGGATTCAAGGCAATGTATGGCGGATCCCCCGTCCAGCAAGCCACGAGCCACCAGAGGCAGCAAGGAGAGGGCACAGAGGGACAAAACCACAGAAGGCATCACATGAATGCATGAAGGCGAGGCTTCCAAGCACATGCGAGGCTTCAGGCTGGTCTGCCTGGGGATGACGGGAGGGTGGGGATCCTCGCTGGCAGCAGCTGCTACTGCTGCTGCGGCTTCCGTTACGGTGGTTACCACCGGCGGGAAGGAGAGCAGCAGCAGCAGAGCGGGCAATGCGCACATGCAATCCCAGGGGGACGCCGGCGCGAATGCCCCCAACTCAAACCCTCTGCTTTTCCCAGGAAAATTTTTAGAGAGAGTGAGAGAAAGGATAGAGTGAGTGAGAACAAGAGACGAAGACAGACGGTGGAGCTTTTGAGTCAGCGCCTCTCATCCGATGGATATCTAGTTTTGCTCATCACGGCTTATCAGCTAGAGCTAATAACAGTTTGCATAATCACAGAGGCGAGACGAAGCGACATAACTTGAAGGAAAAACATTACCAGATCTTAAGGGTCGAAAGAACTCAACGGGTAGGCGTGAAGGAACCCAGTGAGTTTGAGAAAGATCACCATTTGAAAATGAGACGCGGACACAATAAATTTGGAAGGAGGAAACGAAAGCATAGACGAACAACTACCTCGAAAATATACCTGGAAGATACGGAATCTGCGGATAAAGGTCCGACAGAAACCAAATCGGTGCCATCCCGAATAGAATCAACTGGCGTCCACTTGAAACACTGATCTGGGAGGTTCAAGTCCGAAGGCCTTCACACAAAACACGACAGGAAACGAAGGCGAAACTAACTGATGGTTAGACGATGTTTTCGAAAGAATTGGAAAGCAGCGAGTGTGCAAAACTGCGAATCAGGACTCACCATTCTATCCAGCGGCAGCATAGTGACGGTCACTGAGGAAAGTAAGCCTCGCACGACTGCAAACTCAGCTTAAGGCGTAACCCAAACGTTGACGCTAACTAGGAAAGTCAGGAAACACCAATCGCAACAGGGCTCCATATACTTGGGCCACCATTGACATTCTGAGAGGGTTTTAGGTGGGAGATCTGTGAGAGACAGGGGAAGCGAGAATTGAAGGCTGGGAGGGAAGAGAGAACCAAAGTATTGTCAAAGCCGTTGCTCTTGTAGCGAAGGACTGGAAGGAGAAGGGAGAGCAGGTGCAGGGCAAGATGCTTGTACCGGTGCCCGAGGTCAATCGAAAGAGGTTAACTACATTCGATGTTCGATTAAGCTTTATACCACCATTACAACGTGATGTTTTCATCACCATATTTGTTATGATTTAGAAGATGTCAATGTACTATGATGAGAATACGTCGTCACTATTGCCATGAAAGCACAAGGTTATATAGGAGTGGACGTAATAGGGCGATAACCTCGGGACGTGGGTAGGTTCGGCAAATGTGGCGACGCTGTCGGGCACAACTCGAGAAAGGGTTGGGCCGAAAATGTAGGCCGAACGTGATGAGTCGAAGTGTTCGGGTGTACGCGGTAGCGGGCGACTCAGTAAGGAATGGAAATTCCTTACACTACCCCCCCCCCTCCTAAACGAGACCGTGGGCATCGGAGACATTCCGACGCTGGTAATATGCCGTTAGAATCGGATGTGATTCTAGATCAGCGAGGGGCACCCAACTATCGTCTTCGGACGTGCGATCGCGCCAGCGGATGAGGAAATCAACCATCCGACGGTTCAGCTGCGTGGTGATGCGATGGCCGAGAATTTTCAAGGGCTCGGTCGTCGGTTCCTGCAAAGGCGTCAGGTGTGGTACACCACGGTTGCGTGCCAAATCCGACGAACTCGGGACGTAGGGTCGTAGAAGACTGACGTGGACAGCCAGGTGATGGCGCCAATCAGCCGGGAGCCGAAGGTGGACAGTGACAGGTGTCACGAGGTTGGTCACTTGAAAAGGTCCGCAGAATCTGGGTCGGAGTTTGCTTGGGATCGGCAGTCGCAAATTGCGAGTGTCGAGGAGGACAAGATCTCCCACTTTGTAAATGACGTCGCGTCGATGTCGATCGGCTTGTCGGCTTGCGACCAGGTTAGCTTTCCGAATGGCCTCAGCTGCTTTGTCGCGAGTGGCGAGAATGTCTTCAGCAAATTTCTGGGACCGGGGCACTGGTGACTCGATGTTCGGTGTAGAGGGTACTACCGGGTCTTGTCCGTAGTTGAGGAAAAATGGGGATTGATTGGTTGTGGCTGAGGTCGCGTTATTATACGCGAATTCTAGTAGCGGAAGAGATTTCTCCCATGTCGATGGGTCAGTACAGGTGGTGCGAATGAGCTACTCCATGGTTTGGTTAACGCGTTCGGTCTGCCCGTCGATTTGTGGGTGGTAGGCGGATGAAAATTTGAGTTTGGTGCCGAATTGGTCCCACAGGTGGCGCCAGAAATTCGATGTGAATTTTGGGTCTCGGTCTGAAATGATGGCGGAGGGCAGTCCGTGCAGGCGGATGACGTTCGTGATGAACAGCTGCGGAGTTTGTTCGGCGGTGATTGTCTGTTGGCAGGCGATGAAGTGCGCCATTTTTGTGAGTCGGTCAACGACCACGAGGATGGCGTCGTTTCCGCTGGGGCCGGCCGGCAGTCCTGTCACGTAGTCCATCGTGACATGATGCCAGGGTCACTCGGGCGGATCCAACGGCTGTAGTAGTCCGGCTGCTCGCTGATGCGACGATTTCATGATCTGGCAGGTAGTGCAAGAGGACACGTACTAGCGCACGTCATCGGCCATGTTCGGCCAGTAGTAATTCCGCTGCAACATCTTCGTCGTTTTATCGACGCCGTAATGTCCCGAGGTAGGGTTGTCGTGGGATTCCTGGATTAGGAGGGTACGAAGTAAATCGTAGCCTGGCACCCAAATGTGAGAAGTACCACGCTTATAAAAATATGGCCCGGTGGCTGTGGTATGCTGTTGATGGATGGCTGAGCGGAAAAAGGGATCGATCTTGTAGCCGTGGGTGAATAGTCCCGTAAGTAATGGGTTGGTCTGGGCGATTAGTATCGCAGCGGTATGGACAGTAGGGCGGGTCAAGGCATCGGCGATATTATTGGCACCCCGTTTGTAGGTGATGGTGTAGTGGAAGTTGGACTCGAGGAAATCGAGCCATCGGATCTGTCGTGGGTTGAGATTCGGTTGGGCGCGCAGGTACTGTAAGGATTTTGTGGTCCGTCCGCACTGTGACATCAGCTCCGGTCAGGTAGCACCGCCAGGTCTTGAACGCGTGGACGATCGCCAGCATTTCCTAGTCGTTGAGTGTATAGTTTTTTTCCGCTCCCCGCAGCTTCCGTAATTCGTAGGCGACTGGTTTTAACCCGTCGCCGAAGTCCTGGAGGAGAACTGCACCGATGGCGATGTCGCTGGCGTCGGTGACGACTTCGTATGGACGGTTGGGATCGGAGATGCGAAGGACGGGCGGCAACGTGAGGGCGATTTTGAGTTGATCGAATGCAGCTTGCTGCTTCTCACCCCACCAAAAACAATCGTGATCCTTCAATCGGTCGGTTAGCGGTGCAGATAACCCAGCCATATTGGGAATAAAGCGGCGGACGTAGTTGACAAAACCCAGAAAACTTTGGAGTTCCTTGAGGTTGGTCGGCGGCTTCCATTCCTGTATGGTCTTGATTTTCCTGGGTCGATTTTACCGCGTTCGGTAGAGACGACGTGGCCCAAAAACTCCAACTCCTGCTTAAGAAAGTCGCACTTAGACCATTTCGTGATGAGGCGATTCTTGTGCAGCAGCGTGAAGACAGCATCAAGATCCTTTAAGTGCTGCTCCCTGCTGCGGCTGTATATTAGGAGGTCGTCGAGGTAGATAATAATGCATTTATCCAGGAGTTCGCGAAAAACTCCGTTCACGGTCATCTGGAAGGTCGAGGGCGCGTTCGTGAGTCCAAAGGGCATCACCAGGTATTCGTAACTACCGTAGCGGGTTTGGAAGGCGGTCTTGTGGCAATCCTCGGCGGCGACGCGGATTTGGTGGTAACCTCCTCGCAGATCGATTTTCGAGAAGAACTTGGCTCCGCAAAGTTGGTCGAGTAGGTCGTCGGCTCGCGGGATTAGGTAACAGGACTTGATGGTGATGCGGTTGAGTGCGCGGTAGTCGATGCACATACAGAATCCGCCATCTTTTTTCGGTGTGAACAGTATGGGGGCGGCGTATGGGGATGTGCTTGGGCGGATAAAACCTTTCGTCATGAGGTAATCTAACTGCTGCTGCAATTCATCGAGTTCCGGTTGGCTGAGGCGAAATTGTCGCTGAACTGTCGGTTGTGCGCCGGGTTCCAGTTCGATGCGATGGTCTTCAGGTCGGCTTGGCGGAAGTCCGGTGGGTAGGTCGTCCGGGAAAATCTCGGGGTATTTTCGAATGAGTTCCGCTAAATTCGGAGGAACGGCTTCACACAGCTTCGTGATATCTTCCGCTGTTATCGGCGACGTTGACTTTACCCTCCACCAACACAGGGCGATCAGCAGTTTCGTCCCCCTTATTCGTCCGGGTACGGTCGATTGCAGCAATCGGGATCACGACCCGGTGGGGACTATGTGGTTTGAGCGAAGAAGCCTGCCCGTCAGTAAGGGGCCCGGTACTTACTGACGCGACCCATTTCCCGGTCGCTCCTCCGGCTTCTTCCCCATAGAATTCTGGATGGCTATGAACTCTTGGCAGTTGCGTTTGATGTGACCCGGTCGGCCACAGTGGTAGCATAGCCCCGTATTTCGCGGAGCAACTGCGTAAATGTCCACTGCGTCCATCCTTTTTATCGTGGTGCGCTGGTACTGTTCTCGAGGGCGACCTCCGTCGTAGAAGTTTGTCCTCGGCTTCGTGAGCGAATCAGCGTCTTCAGCGAGTTGGTTTTGTAACCGTTTCACAGGTCGTTGTAATTTTATCTGGGTCTGTATTTCAGGCTTCAGCCCGCCCATGTACCTGTCGACCTTCTCCAACTCGTGCATGTAGCCACAGCGATCCACCAACGTCAAGAATGACGCGGTGTCGTCGGACACAGCTCCCAGCTGCTTCCACATGCGTAGAGTCTCGCGCGCTTTGTCTGAGTCAGGAGCATGCTCAAACCGCTTCCGAAGCTCTGCGCACCACGTTGCCCACGTGCGAATGTGAGTTGTACCAAACAGCAAATCTGCTTCATCTTCGTCGCCGAATTCTTCGGACCACTCATGCTGTCCTTCTGTGCGAGTTGCCGCTGAGTCGACGATGACCTTCCACCACTGTAGGGCGGCCCCTTGCAGCAGTGTCAACGCGTGGCCGATCCGCTTCTGGTCGTCTCGGATGCCCGCCGCGTTAAAGTAGATATTCATGGCGAATATCCACTGCCGCACCGTCACGCCTTTATTAGCTGGGTCGAAAGGAGCAGGTTGCTGATATCTCACGCCGCCACTTGTCGAGCGCGGGGCTGTCGCCGCTAGCCGTGCCAGCTCCACTGGTGTCGGTTGCTGCTCACGCGCCTCGCTTCGTGCATCGTCGCCTGGCTCCTCTGAACGCCTTTCCTGCGCCTGGCGAAGTCGTTGGTTTTCGTCACGGAGGTTGTTTGACGACGCTTGTCAAATTATTCAACTGCTCCATTAATGCTTGCAGGTCTAC
>BQMB01001560.1:0-2500 GCA_027943415.1 Closterium sp. NIES-67
CGCTCGAAAAAGGGAATCGGGTTCCACCCGTGCCCGGGCTGCGAGCGGCGACGAGAGAGATGGCGGGCTCTCGCGTTCCTCCTAGGAGGAGGCGAGCGTCCAGAGCACGCTCGAGGGCACGGAAGGATGACGACCGGCGTTCAGCCGGCTGCCGATCTCCGTTGCCCGTGGCCTTGTCGGAGGATCCGTCGGAACAATGCAGGAACCCCACCTCAGCCGTGCCCGCGAGCGCGTCGGTCGTTTTGGCGAGCGATCGGCGAGCTGGCGTGGTGCGGTGGCTCGAAAAAAGTCCGAGCACCGATGGATCCGTTGTGGTGCTGAACGGAAAGCGCACCCCGACAGGCATGGGGCACCGCCCTGGTTGATCCCAGACCTCGGCAAACGCCCCTAAGAACGAGTGACGAAACGACCGCCCTCGGGTCCTCCGGGGTTGCTCGCAACTCGGGGGACCGGGCGAACCTCCTCTCGCAGGAGGTCAGGTTGCCGTCCCCTCTCACGCAGCGAGCTTATTAGGGCCGCCACCCGAAAGGCTAGCCGCGATCGGGAGCGAGGCAAGACGCGGACACGGTCGGCCTGGGCGGAGGGGTGGCACCCGAAGCTCTTTCCTTCCAGTTCGTGACGAGCCTCGACACCAGGGAATGCAGCAACCCGGCGGCACCGGGCGTCCATGCGGACAAAAAAAAAACTCCCCAGCCCTGATGGAAACAGCTCGGGCCTACCAAGCGCAAGCGAGGGAAGCCCGGGGCCTGACCTCGAGTATCCTCTGAACACCTTTCCTTCCGACGCTCCTCCTCCCAATCCAGCGTCCCCCGCCACCGGTGCTCGGTCTCTCTTGGCATCGGCGGTGTGACTGCGGGGTCTTGCTCGCCCGGCCTTCTGAATTCCTCTAGGAAGGCTCGGGAAGGGGCGCCCGCGGTGATGGCAAAGGGACCCTTTTGCTACCCCCAACCGTCCCGCTCGCAGTGCATCAAGGAGCTGCGGGCAGAGGCGGAATACAAACCTCTCCGCAACCGGAACTGGCCGTCCGGTCGCAAAAAACCCTCCCTTGAGCGGGGCGCCCACGGGCCCCGGCACCTAATAAAAACTGGGACCCCACTCCTGACGATGGATATCTTGGAACCTGGCTCGATGAAGAACGCAGCGAAATGCGATACGTAATGCGAATTGCAAAACTCCGTGAATCATCGAAACTTTGAACGCATGTTGCGCCCGAGGCCTCGGCCGAGGGCACGTCTGCTTGAACGCCACACACATCCAGGTGGAACCTCGCATCCGAACCCACCCCTCCGCACGCAGCTAAGTGCGGCAGGGGAAACGGGACGGGAAAGCAATGCGGGGCAGACAAGGGGCGCTCGGGTTGGTGTGGGCTCCGGCCCCCCCTTTCTCCGAGACAATCGCTCGTACCTGGGAAAACGAGATGGCCGTCGCAACCCGTGCGCTCCGGGGCACAAATGGGGGGCAGTCGGTTGAAATCGCAGGGCCGCATTAGCCCGTCTCCGCTCCTCTCGACCCCAGTGCAGATCCCCGGGCGCCACCCGGGAGGACGCGAGTGGGACGAGCGAGATGAGGCGGGCGGCGACCCCGCTGGGCTCGGCGAACCCAGCCGGCCAACGGACTCCGTCCGGACCTCCCAGCAGGTGGGGGGGCCGGTCACTCGGTCCCTCTTTCTCTCCCGAGACGGTCGCGAAAAGGTTCGGGAGCCGGGGGCGTGGCAACCCCCGGTCTCCCCCTCCAAAGTAGCGCACAAGAACGGGCGAGAGGCGGACGGGGCTCGTACAAAAATGGTCGGACGGGGAGGAACCGGGCAAACCCCAAACGATGGCTTCAAGTCAGGCGAGACCACCCGCTGAATTTAAGCATATTACTAAGCGGAGGAAAAGAAAACAACCGTGATTCCTTTGGTAGCGGCGAGCGACCAAGGAAAAGCCCAGGCTTGAAATCCGAGGGCCCCCGGCCCTCCGAATTGTAGTCTGAAAAGGAAGCGTTCTCTGTGACGGGCGCCGCCTTAAGTCCACTGGAAAGTGGCGGCAGAGAGGGTGACACCCCCGTCGGGCGACGACCCGTCACTCCACGAGACGCATCCGAAGAGTCGGGTTGCTTGGGAGTGCAGCCCCAACATGGGTGGTAAGCTCCATCCAAGGCTAAATACGGCCAGGTTTCCGATAGCGAACAAGTACCGCGAGGGAAAGATGAAAAGAACTTTGGAAAGAGAGTAAAAAGTGCTTGAAATCGTCAGGAGGATAAGCGCATGAGCCCAAGCAAACCTGCGGGCCCCGTTCGCGCGGGGCCCGGAGGTACGCAGCGCCGGTCGATGCCGCGGGAAAAGGAGCTCGCTCCCACCGCGGCGGAGACCGAGGATGACCCTCACGGGTCGGCGCTGGCGAAACGGGCTGATGCGACCCGTCTTGAAACACGGACCAAGGAGGCCAACGCGGCTGCGAGCCAATGGGTTGGAAACCACAATGGCGACAGTGAAAGCGACCCGTGAGAAGGCGGCCTC
>BQMB01001560.1:7500-15000 GCA_027943415.1 Closterium sp. NIES-67
CCGGATGGGGCCCGGTCGATCGAAATCGGATCCGGATGGGGCTGGATTCGGATGGGTCCGGTCGATCGATTCGGGTCCGAATGGGGCCCGGTCGATCGACCCGGATCCGGATGGGGCTGGATTCGGATGGGTCCGGACGATCGGCCCGGGTCCGGATGGGGTCCGGTCGATCGATTCGGTTCCGGATGGGGCTGGATTCGGATGGGTTCGACCCATCGATCCGGATGGGGTCGATCGATGGATCCGGATGGTTTCGTTGGTTCGATCCGGATGGGTTGGATCGATGGATCCGGATGGGTTCGGTCAGTCGACCCGGATGGGTTCGATGGTCGGATCCGGACGGGTTCGATCGATGGATCCGGATGGGTTCGATCGGGCGAACCCGATGGGCTTGCCCCTTGGGTGCTCGCCTTGCCTTGTACTGGGTTGTGCGGTGCCCTGGGGGAAAAAAAGGCATCCGATCCATCCGGTCATATCCGGATGCTCGTTGGCTCTAGGGTGGTGTGGTGCCTCGAAAGGGCTCGCACCCGCCCTAGAGCCCTTTTTGCCCGGTTGGAAATCGACTACACCGGAAGGGCTTGTGGGCTCTAGGGCGGTGCCGTGCTCGAAAGGGCTCGCACCCGCCCTAGAGCCCTTTTTGCCCGGTTGGAAATCGACTACACCGGAAGGGCTTGTGGGCTCTAGGGCGGTGTCGTGCCTCGAAAGGGCTCACACCCGCCCTGGAGCCCTTTTTGCCCGGTTGGAAATCGACTACACCGGAAGGGCTTGTGGGCTCTAGGGCGGTGTCGTGCCTCGAAAGGGCTCCACCGCCTGGAGCCTTTTGCCGGTTGGAATCGACTACACCGGAGGGCTTGTGGGCTCTAGGGCGGTGTCGTGCCTCGAAAGGGCTCACACCCGCCCTAGAGCCCTTTTTGCCCGGTTGGAAATCGACTACACCGGAAGGGCTTGTGGGCTCTAGGGCGGTGTCGTGCTCGAAAGGGCTCACACCCGCCCTAGAGCCCTTTTTGCCCGGTTGGAAATCGACTGCACCGGAAGGGCTTGTGGGCTCTAGGGCGGTGTCGTGCCTCGAAAGGGCTCACACCCGCCCTGGAGCCCTTTTTTTCCCGGTTGGAAATCGACTACACCGGAAGGGCTTGTCGGCTCTAGGGTGTTGTCGTGCCTTGAAAGGGATCACACCCGCCCTGGAGCCCTTTTTGCCCGGTTGGAATTCGATTACACGGGAAGCCTGTGGGCACTAGGGTTGGATGAACCCATGGGCCGGTTCCGATCCGCCCTAGGGGCAAAGAAACCAAGGGGGGATGGGCCCAAGGGTCGGATGAAACCATGGGCCGGTTCAAATCCGCCCTTGGGGTCGAATGAACCGGCTGGGGGGTCGAATAACCGAGGGGGGATGGGATCCTGGGTTGGATGAACCCATGGGCCGGTTCAAATCCGCCCTTGGGGTCAAATGAACCGGCTGGGGGGTAAAAGAAACCGAGGGGGGATGGGCTCTTGATTTGGATGAACCCATGGGCCGGTTCAAATCCGCCCTTGGGGTCGAATGAACCGGGTGGGGGGTCAAATAACCGAGGGGGGATGGGATCCTCCTGGGTTGGATGAACCCATGGGCCGGTTCAAATCCGCCCCTGGGGTCCAATGGACCGGCTGGGGGGTCAAATAACCGAGGGGGGATGGGATCTTGGGTTGGATGAGCCCATGGGCCGGTTCAAATCCGCCCTAGGGGTCCAATGGACCGGGTGGGGGGTAAAAAAACCGAGGGGGGATGGGCCCAAGGGTTGGATGAGCCCATGGGCCGGTTCAAATCCGCCCTTGGGGTCAAATGAACCGGCTGGGGGGGTCAGAATGGCCGAGCGGGGATGGGCTCTTGAATTGGATGAACCCATGGGCCGGTTCAAATCCGCCCTTGGGGTCGAATGAACCGGCTGGGGGGTCGAATTACGGAGGGGGAATGGGCTCTTGGGTCGGATGAAACCATGGGCCGGTTCAAATCCGCCCTTGGGGTCAAATGAACCGGCGGGGGGGTCAAATAACCGAGGGGGGATGGGATCCTGGGTTGGATGAACCCATGGGCCGGTTCAAACCCGCCCCTGGGGTCCAATGGACCGGGCGGGGGGTAAAAAAAAACCGAGGGGGGGTGGTCCCAAGGGATGGATGAACCCATGGGCCGGTTCAAATCCGCCCTTGGGGTCAAATGAACCGGCTGGGGGGTAAAAGAAACCGAGGGGGGATGGGCTCTTGAATTGGATGAACCCATGGGCCGGTTCAAATCCGCCCTTGGGGTCGAATGAACCGGGTGGGGGGTCAAATAACCGAGGGGGGATGGGATCCTCCTGGGTTGGATGAACCCATGGGCCGGTTCAAATCCGCCCCTGGGGTCCAATGGACCGGCTGGGGGGTCAAATAACCGAGGGGGGATGGGATCTTGGGTTGGATGAGCCCATGGGCCGGTTCAAATCCGCCCTAGGGGTCCAATGGACCGGGTGGGGGGTAAAAAAACCGAGGGGGGATGGGCCCAAGGGTTGGATGAGCCCATGGGCCGGTTCAAATCCGCCCTTGGGGTCAAATGAACCGGCTGGGGGGGTCAGAATGGCCGAGCGGGGATGGGCTCTTGAATTGGATGAACCCATGGGCCGGTTCAAATCCGCCCTTGGGGTCGAATGAACCGGCTGGGGGGTCGAATTACGGAGGGGGAATGGGCTCTTGGGTCGGATGAAACCATGGGCCGGTTCAAATCCGCCCTTGGGGTCAAATGAACCGGCGGGGGGGTCAAATAACCGAGGGGGGATGGGATCCTGGGTTGGATGAACCCATGGGCCGGTTCAAACCCGCCCCTGGGGTCCAATGGACCGGGCGGGGGGTAAAAAAAAACCGAGGGGGGGTGGTCCCAAGGGATGGATGAACCCATGGGCCGGTTCTAATCCGCCCTTGGGGTCAAATGAACCGGCTGGGGGGTAAAAGAAACCGAGGGGGGATGGGCTCTTGAATTGGATGAACCCATGGGCCGGTTCAAATCCGCCCTTGGGGTCGAATGAACCGGGTGGGGGGTCAAATAACCGAGGGGGGATGGGATCCTCCTGGGTTGGATGAACCCATGGGCCGGTTCAAATCCGCCCCTGGGGTCCAATGGACCGGCTGGGGGGTCAAATAACCGAGGGGGGATGGGATCTTGGGTTGGATGAGCCCATGGGCCGGTTCAGATCCGCCCTAGGTGTCCAATGGACCGGGTGGGGGGTAAAAAAACCGAGGGGGGATGGGCCCAAGGGTTGGATGAGCCCATGGGCCGGTTCAAATCCGCCCTTGGGGTCAAATGAACCGGCTGGGGGGTAAAAGAAACCGAGGGGGGATGGGCTCTTGAATTGGATGAACCCATGGGCCGGTTCAAATCCGCCCTTGGGGTCGAATGAACCGGGTGGGGGGTCAAATAACCGAGGGGGGATGGGATCCTCCTGGGTTGGATGAACCCATGGGCCGGTTCAAATCCGCCCCTGGGGTCCAATGGACCGGCTGGGGGGTCAAATAACCGAGGGGGGATGGGATCTTGGGTTGGATGAGCCCATGGGCCGGTTCAAATCCGCCCTAGGGGTCCAATGGACCGGGTGGGGGGTAAAAAAACCGAGGGGGGATGGGCCCAAGGGTTGGATGAGCCCATGGGCCGGTTCAAATCCGCCCTTGGGGTCAAATGAACCGGCTGGGGGGGTCAGAATGGCCGAGCGGGGATGGGCTCTTGAATTGGATGAACCCATGGGCCGGTTCAAATCCGCCCTTGGGATCAAATGACCCGGCTGGGGGGTCCCTAGGGTCAATCTTGGCATCCCATGAACGCATAAACAGGTTGCCCCAAACGATGGCAACCCAACGTAATCCATGCCATAGGCCTATTAATACCCCAGCAAAGGGGTATTTTTCCTCTCCCCATCATTCGGCCATGTGTTTTCGGATTGCCCCAAACGACGGTAACCCAACATAATCCAGGTCATAGGCCTAGGAATACCCTAGGGAAGTGGTATTTTTCCTCTCCCCATCATTTGGCCATATGTTTTCGGATTGCCCCAAACGACGGTAACCCAACGTAATCCAGGCCATAGGCCTAGGAATACCCTAGGGAAGTGGTATTTTTCCTCTCCCCATCATTCGGCCATGTGTTTTCGGATTGCCCCAAACGACGGTAACCCAACGTAATCCAGGTCATAGGCCTAGGAATACCCTAGGGAAGTGGCATTTTTCCTCTCCCCATCATTCGGCCATATTTTTTCGGATTGCCCCAAACGACGGTAACCCAACGTAATCCAGGTCATAGGCCTAGGAATACCCTAGGGAAGTGGTATTTTTCCTCTCCCCATCATTCGGCCATGTGTTTTCGGATTGCCCCAAACGACGGTAACCCAACGTAATCCAGGTCATAGGCCTAGGAATACCCTAGGGAAGTGGTATTTTTCCTCTCCCCATCATTCGGCCATGTGTTTTCGGATTGCCCCAAACGACGGTAACCCAACGTAATCCAGGTCATAGGCCTAGGAATACTCTAGGGATGGGGCATTCTACCACTCCCCATCACTTGGGTTTCGGTTCTTGATTGCCCCAAACAATCGTAACCCAACGCAATGCAGGCCATTGGCATAGGAATACCCTGCCTAGGCTTTGACCTTGATGGTTCGATCGATCCGGACCCGAATGGGTTCGATACGAATGGGGCCGGTGAATCCGGATCCGGATGGGTTCGATCCAAATGGGTTCGATCGACTCGGATCCGGATCGATTCCATCCGAATCGGTTCGATCGAACCGGATCCGGATGGGTTCGATCGAACCGGATCCGGATGGGTTCGATCGATCCGGATCCGGATGGGTTCGATAAGGATGGGTTCGATCGACTCGGATCCGGATGGGTTCGATACGAATGGGTTCGATCGACTCGGATCCGGATTGGTTCGATCGACTCGGATCCGGATCGATTCCATCCGAATGGGTTCGATCGAACCGGATCCGGATGGGTTCGATCGATCCGCACCCGGGTGGGTTCGATCCAAATGGGTTCGACCGACTCGGATCCGGATCGATTCCATCCGAATCGGTTCGATCGAACCGGATCCGGATGGGTTCGATCCGGATCCGGATGGGTTCGATAAGGATGGGTTCGATCCGAATGGGTTCGATCGACTCGGATCCGGATGGGTTCGATCCGAATGGGTTCGATCGACTCGGATCCGGATTGGTTCGATCGACTCGGATCCGGATCGATTCCATCCGAATGGGTTCGATCGAACCGGATCCGGATGGGTTCGATCGATCCGGATCCGGATGGGTTCGATCGACTCGGATCCGGATGGGTTCGATCGGCTCGGATCCGGATGGGTTCGATCGATCCGGATCCGGATGGGCTTGGGTCCGAAAGGGTTCATTTGATCCGGATCCGGACGGATTCGATCGATCCGGACCCGGGTGGGTTCGATCCGAATGGGTTCGATCGACTCGGATCCGGATGGGCTCGATAGGGATGGGTTCTATCCGAATGGGTTCGATCGACTCGGATCCGGATGGGTTCGATCGATCCGGATCCGGATGGGTTCAATTGATCCAGATCCGGATGGGTTTGATCCACACGGGTTCGATCGATCCGGATCCGGATCGGCTCGATAAGGATGGGTTCGATCGACTCGGATCCGAATGGGTTCGATCGATCCAGATCCGGATGGGTTCCATCCGAATGGGTTCGATCAAACCCATCCGGGGTCCGATCCGGATGGATTCCATCACTTGGGTTCCGGGGACTTGATTGCCCCAAACGACGGTAACCCAACGTAATCCAGGTCATTGGCCTAGGAATACAGGAGGGAAGGGGTGCTCTACCTCTCCCCAACCCTTGGCACGGGCCATCGGATTGCCCCAAACGACGGTAACCCAACGTAATCCAGGTCATTGGCCTAAGAATACGGGGGGGGGGAGGGGTGCTCCACCTCTCCCCAACCCTTGGCACGGGCCATCCGATTGCCCCAAACGACGGTAACCCAACGTAATCCAGGTCATTGGCCTAAGAATACGGGGGGGGGGAGGGGTGCTCCACCTCTCCCCAACCCTTGGCATGGGCCATCCGATTGCCCCAAACGACGGTAACCCAACGTAATCCAGGTCATTGGCCTAAGAATACGGGGGGGGGGAGGGGTGCTC
Source organism: Closterium sp. NIES-67 (assembly GCA_027943415.1). Lineage (NCBI taxonomy): Eukaryota > Viridiplantae > Streptophyta > Zygnematophyceae > Desmidiales > Closteriaceae > Closterium > Closterium sp. NIES-67. The sequence goes on from BQMB01001560.1 coordinate 13,665, forward strand.
CACCTCTCCCCAACCCTTGGCATGGGCCATCCGATTGCCCCAAACGATGGTAACCCAACGTAATCGGGGTCATTGGCCTAAGAATACAGGAGGGGAGGGGTGCTCCACCTCTCCCCAACCCTTGGCTCGGGGCATCCGGTTGCCCCAAACGACGGTAAGCCAACGTAATCCAGGTCATTGGCCTAAGAATGCCGGAGGGGAGGGGCTCCTTACCTCTCCCCAACCCCTGGCATGGTGGAACCGATTGCCCCAAACGACGGTAAGCCAACGTAATCGAGGTGGTTTTCCTAAGAATACTGCAGGGGAGGGGTGCTCTACCTCTCCCCGACCCCTGGCATGGGTCATACGGTTGCCTCAAATGACGGTAACCCAACGTAATCCGGGTCATTGGCCTAAGAATACCGGAGGGGAGGGGTGCTCTATCTTTCCCCAACCCTTGGCATGTGGGCATAGATTGCCCCAAACGACGGTAAGCCAACGTAATCCGGGTCACTGGCCTAAGAACAACGGAGGGGAGGAGTGCTCTACCTCTCCCCAACCCTTGCCACGGGGAAATCGATTGCCCCAAACGACGGTAAGCCAACGTAATCCAGGTCATTGGCCTAAGAATACTGGGCGGGAGGGGTGCTCCACCTCTCCCCAACCCCTGGCATCTGGGAATCGATTGCTCCAAACGACGGTAAGCCAGCGTAATCCGGGTGGTTGGCCTAAGAGAATCCGGGGGAAGGGGTGCTCCACCTCTCCCCGAACCTTTGCAAGGGTCACTCGGTTGCGCCAAACGACGGTAAGCCAACGTAATCCAGGTGGTTAGCCTAAGAAGGTTAGGGGGAAGTGGCTTTTCACCTCTTCTCACTAATCTTTGGGTAGGACGGTTGCTTGAAAAGTCGGTAAGCCAAGGTAATCCGAGGCCTTTCCGTAGTAATAATTCGGGGAGAGGAGAACTGGCCCTCAAACCACAAGCAAGGCGGATTACCTAGGTATGAAGTCGAGCTTGTCATGAGGTCCTATGAGGCACCGGCCCGGGCCACGGAGGGCGGCACTCTGTGATCCGGGGGGGAGCGTCCCGTGAGACGTGCGCATGGACTCTCTTTGGAGGGTTGGTGCGCACAGGCCCCAGCGGAGGGGGCGGGGAGCTCTCCAGGTGCGGAGGATCACCTGGTAAAATGAAGGGAGATGGCACGGTGGGGGGAGATGCCCTGGCCAAAACGAAAAAGGTGGCGAGAAAGGCAGGGCCGGCTCTGGCTAAGATTCAATGCAGAGCACCGATCATTCGAGGAGTCGAAAGGGCAACGGGAAACCGTTGCAGGTTGGCCAGTTCAGCTACCCCGCGCCCTCC